>JAJPUD010001398.1:237977-308058 GCA_023553655.1 Myrmecobius fasciatus | reverse complement strand
CACAGGTCTGAGAGGTAAACTATCCTATGTTCCTCTAATTTGGTTAGCTGTATCATGAAAGAAAAAAGAAAAAAAAAAGAAAAATAAAGAAAGTAAGCTTCAATCTGCATTTATACTTCAGCTGTTATTTGCTCTAGACAAAGATAATATTTTTTATCATAATTTCTTCAGAATTGTCTTGGATAATTGTATTGTTGAGAATAGCTAAGTCACTTGTAGTTGTTCATCTTAAAATATTACTCTTATATAATGTTCTTCTGGTTCTGCTTATTTCATTTTGTATCAATTCAGTTCATATAAGTCATTCCAGGTTTTTCTGAGAGCATCCTGTTTGTTATTGCTTATATTATAATAATATTCCATCACAATCATATATAACAACTTGTTCAGTCATTCCCCAGTTGATTGGCATCTCTTCAATTTCCAATTCCTTGCTACTACTAAAAGAGCTATTATAAATATTTTTGTTCACATCAGTCCTTTTCCTTTTTAAAAAAATTTCTTTGGAATACAGGCCTAGTAGAGTTATTGCTTGGTCAAAGGGTATGCATGGTTCTATAGCCCTTTGGCCACAGTTGCAAATTGCTCTATGGAATGGTCAAATGAGTATACAACCTAATAGTGCCTCAGTATCTCAATTTTACCACATTCCTTCCAACATTTATCATGTTCCTTTTCTGTCAATCTGATAGGTGTGGGGTGGTAGCTCAGAGTTGCTGCATTTCCCTAATTGCATTTCTCTAATCAATAGTGATTTAGAGCATTTTTTTTCATATGACTATGATCACTTTTATTACTTCATCTAAAAACTGCCTATTTGTATCCTGTGACCATTTATGTATTGAGGAATGCCTCTTTTTTTTTTTCCTATAAATTTGACTTAGTTTTCCATACATTTCAGAAATGAGGTCTTTATTAGAGAAACTTGATGTCATTTTTTCACAGTTATGATTATAACTATTAATTTTTCTCCATTCTATTTCCCCCCCTGTTTATCTTACTCTTTCCTTTCATCCTGTCCACTCTCAAAAGTATTTTGCTTCTTTCTTTTACCTCCCCCACCTTCTCTTATCCCTTTCCTCTCAAACTCTTCTTTAGGGTAAGAGATTTTTATACCCAAGTGAATATACATATCATACCCTCTTTGAACCAATTCCAATGACAGCAAGATTTAAAGTGTTAGCTGCCACCCCACCCCCATCTAATCCACTGTAAAAACTTTTAAATACATCTTTTATGTCAGATAATTTATCCTATTCTATCTCTCCCTAAGCTCTTCTTCCAGGACATCCCTTACTTTTATTTTTACAGTTTTAGATAACCATTCCATCATGTTCAACTCATATTCATGCCCTCTGTTTATGTATACTCCATCTAACTGTCCTAATAATGAGAAAGTTCTTAGGAGTTACTAGTATCATTTTTCCATGTAGGAATGTAAACAGTATAATATTATTGAATCCATTGGGATTTTTTATGCTTTTTATGCTTCAAAATTTATATTCAGCTCTGATCTTTTCATTGGGAATACTTGAAAGGCCTCTATTTCATTGAGTATCCATTTGCCTCCCTGAAATACTCTACTTGCTTTTGCTGGTTTGGTGATTTTTATTTTTTTTATATATTCTTAAATACATTTGCATTACTGAAAATATAATTATTCTAAGATATTTTTAAGAATCTCTTTTGTTTTTAATTAAAGCTTTTTTATTTTCAAAATATATGCATGGATAAATTTCAACATTCACCCTGAAATCGTCCTGCTTATTGTTTCTTATAGAACAATAATATTCCTTAGCATTCATATACCATAATTTATTCAGCCATTCTCCAACTCATGGGCACCCACTCAATTTCCAGTGTCTTGCCACTACAAGAAGGGCTGCTGGCTTGGTGATTCTTGCCTGTAATCTAACTCCTTTACAAACTGGAATATCATATTTCAAGTTCCCTGATGTTTTAATGTAGGAAATGCTAATCTTGTGTTACCCTAACTATGGCTCCATGATACTTGAATTATTTATTTCTGGCTGCTTGCAATATTTTCTCCTTGATCTGGGAGCTCTGGAATTTGGCTATACTATTCCTGAGAGTTTCTCTTTTGGGATCTCTTTCAGAAGGTGATTGATAGATTCTTTCAATTTCTATTTTACCCTTTAGTTCTAGTATTTCAGGGAAGATTTTTCTGAATATTTTCTTGAGAGATGATATTTAAGTTTGGGTTTTTTTTTACCATGACTTTCATGTAGTCTAATAATTCTTAAATTATCCCTTCTTGACCTATTTTCCAATTAGATACATTTTCTTCTAATTTTTTTCATTCTTTTGATTTTTATTGTTTTTTGATATCTCATGAAGTCATTAGCTTCCACTTGTCCAATTTTAATTTTTAGGGAATTATTTTCTTCAATGAGCTTTTGTATCTTCTTTTCCATTTTGCCAATTCTGCTTTTCAAGGTATTCCTCTCTTCTTTAAATTTTTCTGCCTCTTTTGTCATCTGGCCTATTATGTTTTTTGATATGTTTTCTCCAATCTTTTTTGTGCCTCTTTTACCCAGCTATTAACTTTTTCCCCCCATGATTTTCTTGCATCAGTCTTGTCCCAATTTTTTTCCTACTCTTCTTACTTGATTTTTAAAATCCTTTTTTAGTTCTCCCATGGCCCATTTGTATTTTTTTTTTTTTTGGAAGCTTTGGATGTAGGAGTTTTAATTTTGTTATCTTCTGAGTTTGTTTTTTGATCTTCCCTGTTGTCATACACAGTGATTTTTAGAGTCAGAATTTTTTCCTACTGTTTGCTCATTTTCCAACCCATTTCTTGGCTTTTAACTCTATGCTAAAGTGGGGCCATGTTTCTGGAATGGAGGGAGCACTGCCTCAAACATCAGGATTTTTTTGTGCAGCTGTTTTCAGAGATAATTCTAGGGGTATTTAAGTTTTTGATGCTCTCAAGGTGATGATCTAAGAAGTACTCTCCTGGCCTATGCTCTTTTTGTGAGTGACCACAAACATTCTTTTCTACTCTGGAATTATGATGAAGATCTCAGCTCCCCTGAATAGGAAGGAATTAAAAAAAAATAGTTAAATAAAAAAGTTAGCATTTAAAGAGTGCTTTAAGGTTTCCTAAACATTTAATATAGATTGCCTCATTTGATTCTCACAACAACCTTGTGAAGTAGAAGTATTATTATTTTCATTTTACAGTTGAAAAAATTGAGGTTGAATGGTGTTATGTGATTGGCTCAGGATTACACAGCCAATAGATGTCTAGGATTTAAACTGAGATCCTCAAATGAGACAATCTATATTAAGTACTTAGGAAATCTTAAAGCACTCTTTAAATGCTACTTTTTTTATTCTCCCTTTTATCTTCCATGTCTTACTCTATTTGAAATGTCCTTTCATAAGAGTTATATTCACTATTGTTCATTTTTTAATCTTATCTAGATATGAGTAGCTCCATTAAAAATACCTTTAATAAAAATATATGGCTCCGTTCAAAACAATTTTAAATTTCATTTTTATGTATTATTTACTAAATTTCATATTACCTTTCTAAAATATATGAAAGATGTCTTCTCAATCTTTAAACTTCTGTTTTGCAAAATGACTTTCTTGAAATTTTAAGTTCAGCTTCACACATGCCACTGAAGTTTATGCAAGATGTTAAGAAACATTTCATTGATTTGTAAATCTGTTCATTTGCTGTCTTTTCTAATATATGTATGAACTTGAATCTATACTCAAAACCCGTATGATAGACAGATTTATCTTGCTACCTCTGGTTGTCCCAGTGCCAAGTCTAATGAAAGTCCATAATGAATTTCATCTTGATACCAGAACCATTAGGACAGTAGAACTTCAGAGCAGCTGAGTGAATTTCTGGAAAAGCCCAAAGGGCCTGATGCAAGTCATCATTACTGAGAGATTAAGGATATGTCAAGAACAAGAAAGGCCATTTAGGAATAGTATTAAGAAACAGAGAAATTTAGGGTCAGTGCCTTTCTGTGCTAATGATTGCTTCTTTCCATTATGTTTGCATTTTGTCCTTTATTACTTGGTCTTACTAGTATATGTGCCCTAAGAAAAAAACTGCCTTCTAAAAATAGTCATTATTTTGAACCTCTTTCTTTTATTTCCACAATCTTTATTTTTCCCTTTTAAGTACAAATTATCATTATTAATTATTATTATTATTAATATTACTTATTCAGTTGAATATGAATCCCAGTAATGTAGTATGATACTGTGGAAGTTCTCTATAGTCCAAGAGTAAATGATTAGGGGCAAGAATACTGTGCATTCAAATTCTCCTTGGTAAGTTCAAATGTTTTATTGGTAGTCATATCATACAATCAAAGGAAAAGAAAATTCAAAATACTTCATTGGAAAAGTGAAAGCAGAATGATACAAATATGATAAATAGAATTAATGAAATAACCTCATGTTTATATGGAATCTTTAGCTCAAGAGTGTAAAGTAGTGCAATCACTTTCATAAAAGTCCTATTCTGCTATGCCATCCTTTCCTTTATAGTTACAGCCCTGGATTCTTGAAGTCTATGCTAGTGGAGAACAATCTATGATAGATTTGATCATGTCAAATCAATTCAACAAATGTTTGTTAAACGCCTACTCTGTATAAGATATATGAGGCAATATTGCATAGTGGCTAAGCCACTGTCCTTTGATCAGGAAGACCTTGATTTAAATACTGCCTCTGACAAATACCACGGGACCTAGAGAAAATTTCTTAACCCCAGGCAGTTCACTAGACTATAAATTTTGAAGCAGATGTTATCAGTTTTGGTAAAGGGAGTTTTATTTTAGGGAATGCTTTAAACTATGAAATCATAGGTCTGGTTAAAAAAAGTACTGTCCTAAGTTTTGGAGCCACTAAGACTAAAACAAAATTGTCATTGCCTACAAGGAGTTTATGTTCTGTAGAGCTTGGAGAGTGGACCCAGCAAAGGATTATTTGCTTCCTGTCAAAGGACAAGTATACTAAGTATGGAAAGGATCATTATCAGAGAGTTGGCCACCAGATGGTGATATTTTTTGTTGTTACAATGATCCATGATATGTACAAAAATTCTCTCTACCCTTCCCTATCATATGTACTTTGTTTAGAGCTGCAGCTGGCTAGACAATGTACTGAAAGATGCAGAACATTGAATTTTTCTACAAATGTATATTATTGAATACACAAAATCTCACAGAGAATTTCCATAGATCAATAACCTGTCTATAACTTAGTAGATAAATTCTAAAGAATTGCTTGCTGAATCATAGAGGAATTTGCCACAGTCACAATTGCTAGTGTCAGGGGAAAAAAATGAACCTGACTATAAGTTTTCCTGACTGTAAGCTCAGCACTCTACTCTACCATATACTAGCTCTTATAATACACATATATGGATATGTACATGTAAATATTTTTAATATATATCATACATATACGTACATCTCTCTCTGTATGTGTGTGTGTTATATGTACCTTGGATCTATAGATCTGAGTAGTTATAGTAGATCCAGCTGGTCTGCACTGTGAAATGCTTTCAGTTATTCCAAACTTTTTAGTGATTTCAAACTTCTCTTTTAAATTTAAATTTATTTTATTTTTAATTTGTGGAATAAAATAAGCATTTCTTTAATAAGAAAGATGATTGCATATCAAACTGCAAATCTATCATGTACAACTTGCTATTCCTTTTAGATATATAATAAAATAAGATATATTACAAACTTTTTATTACCCAATAGTTCACCTCTGTTGCACCAGTATTGTGTCAGATGTACTATGAAGTTGTGAATCATGATCTCTGGAGAATCCAAACTAAGAATAAGCCAATAGATAATGAAAACAGACTGAATGAACAAGCAGACTGAATCCTATTTGCAAGGATGATTAGTGCACAAGAAGTGCTATATACATGGTTTTTCAAAAGTATTAGTGCAGTTTTAAGCATTAATAACTTTGAAAGTATAAATCCACAAACATATCAAACAACATTTGCTAAGATATTATTTAAAATTTTAGATCATTGATATGTTATTAAATTTCAACGTTACTATCACCTTATGCTTTACATAATTAGCTGATTTTTAAATTTTGTAAAAACTTTCATTAGCAGCTGCTTAGTGACTGAAGGGATTGCATTTGTAATCCTAATCTAAGATCAACCAAAGAATAAGATTTTGATGCATATGTGACAGTTTTCACGTAATCTACAAGAAAAACTAATAGAAGTAGATCAGGAAAGCAAGGTGATCAAACAAGAGGATCTGATAAAATCATTAATCCTTTAAAGTAAGTAGTTAAATTATTTTTCTCAGAGTAGAAAAATTTCATATTACCACCTTTATTTCTTCTGGGGAAACAGAGCTATTATTGGCTGTTTAAATACTTAGAATTACAATTAGTTGTTGTCAATTGTAGGAATTGGACTTGTGCGATGTGAAATGAACTTGACATTGTACCTAACTGAAACTATGGTAATCGTGTAAAAACAAAACAAAATAAAACATTCAAGTGTAGGAACTTTGGGATTCTGATGCAGCTGCTTCCCTAAGGGTAGAAAAACATTATGGTCAGACCTTATCACCCAGGTGGCAGATAGTTAAGTCTGTTGCCATTCTTTCCATTCTTGGTAGATGAAAGACACTTTTTTAGTGATATAGATGCTCTTCGTTCCTGTGCTAATTGCCCTTGCAACTCAACACAGATGTGACTAGTTATATTTTCTTCATTGCTACTTTCCAAAAGGGGAAGATATTGAATCTCCTTAAACGGACCCAGTGAATATGCTTAGGAAAATAGGTAAGAACTTCCAATCACTGTGTCTCCATCTCCTTGGCAGGTGGAAACTCACTCCCCTATCTCTAAGTTTATCTGACTCTGATCTGCATCCTCCTCCTGCACAGTGACAGCACTAGTTTCACAATCATCAAAAGTTTTCTGCTGCTGGTAAATCTATAGGTTTAGCTGCCAGCTGTCAAGCTTTCTGCACTGCCATGCTGTCCCCCTACTGCTGTTGCATGACATTGTTGTTTTATGACATTGTTGTTAGAGCATTGGACTTTGTCAGGAAGAATTAAGTTCATATTATTCTTTAGATATTTAATTAACTGTGTGACCCTGGTTAAGTCACTTAAAATCTCTTCCTCAATTCCCTTATCTGTAAAGTAACAGAGTTGAACTAAATTCCCTCTAAAGACCCTTCTAGCTCTAATTATGATCTATGATCTTATGTGATCTCATCAGTATAGTTACCCCCTCCAGTGATGCAGATTACAATTCCTTCACCTACTTAGGAACTTCCTAATTCTGTGCAACTCCTGTTAGTAATGCCATTTTTTAATTCATACATGGTAGGTATAGCCTATATGCTGCAGGTCTTCTACATCTCTTGATATTGCATGGATAATGGTATGATTTATAGGCCATCTATCAGCTATCACTTACTCTTGTTTCCTCATTGGCCCAAGTTCTTTCCAACATATCTTTCTGATAACATTCTTTTAGCTACTTCCTCTATTCAATTTCTCATTGGTATTATGCTGTCCACCACATACCATCTTCTGAGTGACTTTTAGGTGACTTCTCTGATGGTGTCACACAGCTTCTGGAAGGCATAGTTCTTCCTATTTTGTGCCTTACTTCATATTAATAATCAGAGAGTTATTAAATAAAGATTTATAGGATAAATCTTTTATGATTCACAAATATGGAAGACACCTTATTGGGAGAAAGCTTTAAGGAAGCATTTTGTTCTACTAAGTCCAATGGATTTTGGATAAAATGCACAATAAGATCTTGTATTCTTTATACCTTTCAGATAATTCTGTGACTGTAATATGTAGTCTACTACAGTATATATTTTAAAGAAATATGATTTTTCTCTTCAAACCTGATCAAGGATGCCCTTGATAAATGTAATTCTTCATTTTCCTTCCAGAGCCCTGCTTAATTTGGAATCTGCAAAATATCATGCCTTTCTCTAGGATAAGCTGAATACCTGAAATATTATCACCATGATGACTGAGTTTTTAATACTTGACACCTTTTCAACTTCCTCAGTTGCCTCTTTCTTCTGATTGGAGGGTGGAGCAATAAACTCCTTCCAAAGTCTTTCACTAAGGGCTCAGATTAGAACTCTCTAGTAACTTTCCATTTTTACATCTGCATCTCTACTTGGTTTTGATTCCATATTTCCTGGGCCTTTCTTTATAGCTTCCTTTTGTGTGATGTCTTCTCCCATTAGATTGTAAGTTCTTTGAAGGACTACACTCTCAAACCATGCAAATATAATATCTTGTACCATACATAATACTTAAAAAATAAAACACAGACTTTGCTTCTAAACACCCTGCCTCTCCCTGCCCCCATCCAACCCTCCCTGTGACAATGGGAGGGCCCAAAGGAAAGGCATTATGATCTTAAATGAAGGAGCTCTATCTAGTGGTTTTGAAGATCCTTCTATCCCAAGCTATAAAGCTTCAGGTTTTTCTTCTTACCATCCACCTCTGCCATAGTTTCCTTTGGTGATAGAATTTTTTTCTTCATCATCAGAGCTTACTTTCTATTTAAGAAGTGCCATTATATTCATTAACTCAATTAAATCTTACTAATCTGTGAAATTGCTAAATTAAATATTACTGTCTCCATTTTATAATCAATGAAACTGAGACCTAAGAGATAAAGTGACTAATTAGATGTCACATGATTAAAAAGCAGTAGAGTTGGACTCCTGGATTCTGACTCAATCTAAAGGTTCACACCATTAAACATATGTGTAGCAATAGGAAATAAGAGAATCACCAAACAATTCTGATGTAGTCTCCAAAACAGTGTAAAACTCTAATTTGAGTTTAACTATCATCTCTAGGTAGATGACACTAAGACCTATATATCCATTCTTGGTTCCTCTCCTGGGTCCCTCATCAACTACTTCAAACCATGACACTTGCTCCAGCACAGCTGAGATTCAAATTCAAGTTGTTTCCTCCAAATCTAGAGGTTTTTTTTGTTTGTTTGTTTGTTTGTTTGTTTGTTTTTAAACTCCTTATTCTTTTGCAGCAAGTTGAGATTGGTAGGAAGTTTGCCTTGAGAGTCTGGGCAATGACAATTTCGTAGCCAAGAGAACAAAGTAGCAATGGAGTCCTCAGCTAATATATGGCTCCTTGCTATATACAGCCACGGGACTCAAATGATAATTTCTAATTTCCTGCTCATGTAATTTGTTTTTGTGGTTGAGTCATTTCAGTCATGTCTCTTTCTCTCTCTATGACTCCATTTGGGATTTACTTGGCAAAGATACTGAAAGGCTTTCCTTTTCCTTCTTCAGCTCATTTTATGGATAAAGAAACACAGGCAAACAAGATTAAGTGACTTGCCCGGAGTCACATGGTTAATAAGTGTCTGAGGCTGGATTTGAGGATTTGAATTCAGTTTCTCCTGACTCTAATGCTGGCTCCACATGTAAAATAGTTCTCAGTCTACTCAACTAAATCCATTTTGATCATACAACTCTAAAAAATCAGATCTCTCTATACCCATGCTTTCTCTTAATTTTATAAGCCCTTCTAAGAAAACATCCTACAAAGGTAGGTGCAGGTTCGGTATGACCAGCAGATGGCAGCAAGTATTGAGAGGTCTATGAAAGCACTTCACATCTTATGAACAATTGTGTGTTCTTTGTGAGACAAGCATTTGTTTTGAATGCCTTGCCTAATAAAAAGAGTTCATTTACATTTGCACAGCTCTTTCCCTCCCCCCCCCCCCTTTTGTCACCAAGAAAAGGAGAAAGCTAATCCATTTTAACAGGGTTTTGTTGTAGTTGTTCTTTGACCAGATTCATCGTTGAGGGGACTATATGAAATAATTAATGTAGGGAACTGAGTTAATGCAATGTGTTTGCCACAAAACAAGGATTATTTATTTAATCTTGGTTGAAAAGCTACCTTTAAATAACATAGAGGTGTCTAAGTAGGTACCCTCAAACTCTGCAAAACAAAAAAGAATTGTCAATATTTTCTATTCAGATTTAATGAGTAACTTCACTTTTGCCTAATTATTCACTTGAAAGATTGCTTCTTTTTAAAATCACTCAAAGAAACAAAACATAATTTTATACAGTGAGAAAAGAGTTTATAGGAAAATTGCCTACATATATCATTAAATTCCATTTCTTCTTGTTTTATTATTATTCTTAGGAGAATAGTCCCAGTATTTTTTTTTTTTTTTTGCTTTTTTTTTGCTGAGGCAATTGGGGTTAAGTGACTTGCCCAGGGTCACACAGCTAGGAAGTGTCTGAGACCAGATTTGAACCCAGATCCTCCTGACTTCAGGGCTGGTGCTCTAACCACTCGCCACCTAGCTGCCCCTAGTCCCAGTATTTTAAAGAGGTTTTTCTGTGATTCTAGTAGAAGTGAATGTCATTGAGAAGAAGAAAATATAAACCTATCAGATATGTTAAACTAGACAATGGAAAAAGAAAGTTCTTTCCACTAAAGTCCTTGGCATTATTAAATGGTTTAATGTCAGATTTTAATAAAGTCTTTTTTTTATTCAACAGTATTTTATTTTCCCAATTATATGTAGAGCCCTCAATATTTATCTTTGTAAGATTTTGAGTTCCAAATTCTATTTTCTCCCTCCCTTATCTTCTTTCCCAAGACAGCAAGCAATACAATATAGGTTATACATGTACACTGAAAAGGTTTTATCAGTAGAAATACCATTCACTTTGCCACTGAACTCCGAGGGCCCCAGTACCTTTTCATCCTTAAAGCTAAAATTTCCTATATGTATTATCTCCTGTGTTAGAATATAAACTCTTTGAAAGCAGGGGCTTGCTTTTCTATTTATACCCCAGCACTTAACACAGGGCTTTGCACAAGTGCTTGCTAAGTGTTTTTTTCTTTCATTCATTCCTTTATTCATGATTAAGAGACATTTAAAACCATTAGCATTCTACTACATTTTTCTGAGTTACTTATAAATACCACTATTTGATATTCCAAAATCCCAAATGTATTCGAAAGAGAAAGAAGTATTACAGTTGAAACTATCATGTTCTTTCTCACATAAAACCTCAAATTGCCTTGCTATAAATCCTGCCTTTTGATCCAGCTTTTGATAATGAGGCTACTCCCCATTCCATATGACAGCTCTTCAAATATTTGAAGCCTACTAGAGTGTCCCCTCCAAGTTGTCTTTTTTCCTCCAGGTAACATATGTCCAGTTTCTTCAACTTTTCTCCAGCTGCTTCCAGACATGGTTATTCTTTTTCAAATATATTCTACTCATATTTATAGAGCCCTCTAAAAAGCACTATCCTTTTGACTACCCTGTGAAATAGAGCAAATATTACCATCTCCATTTTATGAAGAAAAATTATGACTCATAAAGATTAGATAATTTGCTTATTGACATATGGTTAGCAAGTTTCAAAATGGAAATTCTTGCCCAGTACTCTTGTTGCCACAGCATGTTACCCATTGTTAACTTTTAAAATGTATCACCCACATTTAAACAACTACTCCTCATTAACTGACCAGTTCAAAGTATATGGGACTTTACCCTCCTAGATCTAGACATGTTTCTGTTAATGCAGCCTAAGATAATATCAGTTTTGTTTCTTTGTTTGTTTTGGACACACATCTCAATAACATTGATAGACCAATGTAACTTTCTGTAACTCAAATCCCAGGGTCCCCTTTCACATGAATTGCTGTTTAGTCATGTAACCTGTTAAATTTCATTTTGGTAACTGCTATTTAATAAAGTACACTGAACAGTAGATACAATGAAAAAAATCTATAGAGAAATGTATTTACATTTGTACTTTTAAATCATTATAATATTCATATGATAACTTGATTTATCTAATATTGAATAGTCTGAGAGAACATTGCAATTAAGGAATCCCACAATATTATTGCCATTTTGCAGATGGAAAAACTGTTGCAAAGAAAGATTAAGTATGTGTACAAGTGACAAATTTAGTTGCAAAATCAGAAATATAAATCTTTGTTATTTGGTATTTTAGTATAATTACATAATTCCCCTCTCTGCCTAGAGAAATCCCTTACCCAGTTGCCTTACCCAGTTTTGTGGAATCATAGGGTTAGAGCTAAAAGGGACTTTTTAGTCTTTCTCATTTAACAGATGGAGAAACTAAGACTAAGAAAAGGAAAAAACTTGCCCAAACTCACACAGATAAGAAAATGGGAAGCTGCAGAATTGGAATTAGCTCCTAGGTTTTTCAACTCCACACTCACTGTTCTTTCCCCCATACCACACTGTCTCATTGTAACTTTCCTTGACTTCTCTCTCCTTCCTCCTCTTCCAACAGAAAGTTTTCTCTCCTTTGTAGAATCCCTGCTTGAAGCTCTTCTTTGTTCTTATCATATTCTACTTGATATGAATATCTGGGGATCAGTGTTCCCTCCCAGAAAACTCATTGTATTATAAACTCTTTGAGGGCTAATTCAATATCATATCTTTCTTCATATCTCCAAGACAAACTTCCATCTTTAGCAGATAATTTTGTGAATTGTTGTAGTTGAAAACTTACTCACTAGTATTCAGTCTTCTGTTTATGAGATTCTCTCAACTTTGTTGGACTGCCCCATGGGTATCAAACATATAGGCCAATGCTGGACCTTCCAACTTAGATAAGGCCCATTGTCATAGCCTTCAAGAACATAGGGTCAACTTCTAGCCATGATAAGGTATCTAAGTAAGATTTTAGTAGAGCCATTGTTATCCAGATGGGAAAAATTCATTGATCACTTGGTTTTCCTCCTGATTTTATCTCTACTGCTGATTTTTCTGTTCTTCAGATTTTACTGTTTATATATTATACTAAACAATGATCCAATGATCCAATGGCCAATGAATTTAACATCAACATTGACATTTTCATGACAATTGAAAAGAAGCTGTAGCAAAAGGGTAAAATGGTTCATAGACTTTCTTTGGAGAGACCAAAAAAAAAAAGGTTTTGGTAGTATTGTTTTTATCATGAACCCAAAGGTAACAAGAAACATCACTTCATAAGAGAAATGGGGAAAGTACCAACAAAAAAAAAAACAAAACAAAAAGAAATATAGAAAGAATCATAAAAATTTTATCATTAAATGCTAAGCTTTTTTTTTGTTGCCATTTTTCTATCATGTCAAATTTTTAGTGACTTCATTTAAGGTTGCTTTATTCCTCCCATCCCCCCAAGATAATGCCATTTCCTTCTCCAGTTCATTTTACAGATGAGGATACCAAGACAAATGGGGTTCAGTAACTTGCCTGGGTAACACAGCTAGTATGTATTTTTTTTAAGGCTACATTTGAACTCACGGGTCCTGGCCAGGTACTACTCTATTAATAAACAGGGCACCAAAGTGCTATCGAACTGTGCATACCCTTTGACCCAGCAGTGTTTCTATTGGGCCTATATCCCAAAGAGATCTTAAAGGAAGGAAAGAGCCCCACATGTGCAAGAATGTTTGTGGCAGCCCTTTTTGTAGTGTCTAGAAACTGGAAACTGAATGGATGCCCATCAATTGGAGAATGGCTGAATAAATTATGGTATATGAATGTTATGAAATATTATTGTTCTATAAGAAACGACCAGCAGGATGATTTCAGAGAGGCCTGGAGAGACTTACATGAACTGATGCTAAGTGAAATGAGCAGAACCAGGAGATCATTATAAGTGGCAACAGAAAGATTATACAAAGATTATTTCTGATGGATATGGTTCTTCTCAACTATGAGATGATCCAGGTCAGTTCTAAAGGTCTTGTGATTAAGAAAGACATCTACATCCAGAGAGAGAACAGTGGGAACTGACTGTGGACCACAACATAGCATTTTCACTCTTTTTGTTGTTGTTTGCTTGCATTTTGTTTTCTTTTCTCATTTTTTCCTTTTCAATTTGATTTTTCTTGTGCAGCATGATATTCGTGGAAATGTGTATACAAGAATTGTACATGTTTAACATATATTGGCTCACTTGCTATCTTAGGGAAGGGGGTGGAAAGAAGGAAGGGAAAAAATTAGAACACAAGATTTTGCAAGGGTAAATGTTGAAATTTATCTATATATATGTTTTGAAAATAAAAAGCTTTAATTAAACAAAATAAACAATCAGGGCACAACTTATTGATATGAATGAAGTTAGGAAATGGAGTGTCAGATTCAGAGATCAATTTGCTTGGAATGTGATATGAGGTATATTCATAGAATCACATTTCACACAAGACTTGGAGTTAAAAAAACATTTCCCATAAGACTATGCAATGGACCTACAACATGGAGCAGGTGTAAGGACTCTGTATGAGGAGTTTGTCAAAGGCAAGAAAAAAAAATAGGATGTTACCCATGATGGGGTTACAAATTGGAGTATCAAATCATAAAATTTGAGAAAGGGAGAAAAAGGAAAATGTTGTCTTGAATACTTTCATCCTGCCTAGACCATAAAAAATGACTACTGAGCATTCATTTATTATCTCTTCTACTCAATGAGGTCCCAGGACAGATTTAAAGAAGACAACAAAGTACATTCTAAATGGCTCCGTCTGTGAGTTGCAAGATGAGAGCTGAAAAGAACAAGGGAAATTAGATTATTACTCCTTTAGTCATCACTTTTTGTACTGGGGGAAGAAATATTTTATCCTTTGATTTCCTTTTCTTTGTGTTATTTCCTGATTTAATTAAATACTAAATACTCTAGTATGTGAAGCAACAAAATTATACATTAGATAGAAGTTGAGCCATTGATAGAGTAATTATGAAATTTTTGCTGGGGTTGGAGGATGGGTGGAGATAGGATGTAGACCACAAAACCGCCTGAAAGAAAATCTGGAGAGATGTGTGTGAACTAGAAGGGCAGTAACATCACCAGGTCCAGAAAAATTGGTCTTTTTTTTTCTTCCTTATACATGTTACTCTCATCTCTTGCACTTGCTGTCTCCTATGCCTGAAAATGCTTTTCAAGTTGGAAGGCTTAAAAGCTGGGCTGGAGAACCAACAAAGATATGTAGATGAAAATAACCTAGTTTTATTCCTGAGGCTATGGGGATTTAGTGAAGATTTGAGTAAAGATTTGACAAGGTCAGACTTTTATATTGGGACTATTAATTCAGCAGAACCTAAAAGGAAGGAGACAAATTAGGAAGCTACTGCCATAGTTTCAGATGAGAAGTGCTGAATGGTTGAAAAATAGTGGTGGTTGTGTAAGTGTAGAGAAGGGGTCAGATGCAAGAGATTTGTGGAAGTAGAATTGCTAATATTTAGCAAGTGATTGTATATAAATGAGTATTCTTATTCTCCTGTTCTTTCTCTTGAACTTTCTCTTGGGCACCTATCTACTCCATTTCTTTTCCTCCTCTCTTGAAAGTGAACTGCAAATCTCAGCCTTTTACTTACCTGTTTAAGATGGGAAGTAATAGCCCAACATCATATTTGTTTCTTCTTCTAACTGGGCTGCTGTTTTCAGGATAGAAATATACCTCTTCTCTGAGTGTCACTCTACCACTGAGAGAGAATGGCACACTGCAGTATGAATGCCAGTCACACCTAATTATACCCTAAATGATTGTGTTGGTATAAAAAGACTTGGCAGACTTCAGCTTTGGCAAGATGGACGTTTTCGCTTCTTTGAATTGTATATATAACTAATTAGTCTCCTAGTCTAAATTGTGTGCTTTTAAATTGAGGAAAGTTTAGTCATCTGATATCATTTGAATAAAGTCTTACTCTAGTCCTTTTGAGTTGTACAAATTTAGAGAAATCCCCATTCTAAGTGCTCATATAGGTTAGTTATTTGTACCTAATCTGTGGTAGAGCCTTCTGAGTTTATCTTGGTCTGATCAACCACAGTCACATATACTATTTCTTGACCCCTCTATAATAAGCCATTTTGGTCTTCTTTGAGAACACCATTCTAGCCCAGACTCTAACACGAATGTCTAAGCTTTAGTTTACTTTTTCCCAAATTTCCAATACCCTAGATTTCTATAGTATAGATCTTACTATTTCATGTTAAATATGAACAGACCCCTAAGAAATATGCTGGCTTAAATTTTTCATGAAGCAGATCAGGAACATTTAATATTTATTCTCTATAATAGTAAAAAGAGAAATTTTCATCATTCATTTTTAAATTTTTTCTTTATTTTGTTGTATAAATTTGGTACTTGGCTTAAAGTTAGTATGTTTCTTTAGACCAGAATCATTAGAATAAATTATAGTATATATGCACTTCAATTTAAGCCACAGAGGCCAATTGAAAGACAGTAATCCAAGTCTGACCTAGGGTGGTGACAATAGAAATGAAAAGAAAGAATGAATATGAGATATACTTTGATGGGAAAATAAACTGGACTTGAATATTGACTAGATTGTTATAAATAAGATTTTTATTAACAATGTTTTTGAACTGTTTTCACATTCATTCTTTCACTTTTTTTAAAGCCACAAATTAGCCAGTTATCTGCACTATAACAGATTCTGTTAGTTTGAGGATGAATCAGCCTAAATCAACTAATGTTTACATATATTGGAAAGTCAGATTCTCTGACTCCCTAAACTATGATGAAGATTATAGAATGCTTAATGCTGGGGCATATATATATGAAAAGAAAGACAGTCCCTATCCTTAAGGAGCTTACATTTCAATAAAAAAAGATAACATATGTGTATGGGCCTGGGAAGTCACAGGATTGTTGTGTAGATCCAAAGAGCAATTATATAACTTTTATAGGAATGGTAGTGTTGACTAGGTGCAGTGTGTGTGTGTGTGTGTGTGTGTGTGTGTGTGTGTGTGGTTTGAGAAATCAGAGAACCTGAAAGATGACATGTGAAAATTGGCTGATTTAGACTGATCCATCCCCAAACTGACAGAATCTGCCAAAGTACAGGTAACTAACTGATTTGTGGCTTATAATATTGTTGATGTTATATAAATTATTCTACTGGTTCTGCTCACTTCATTCTGTATTGTTCATAAAAGTCTTGTGACTTTAGCTTTACAAGATTCCTGGAATTTAAAATAAGCAGTTAAATTGATGGTATAGGGCAAAATAGAGGATACCAACCTTTGTTCAAAGAGTATTTGGGCAAATAGTGGCTGCCTGGAAACTGTGTGAGACTTGACAGCAAATGATGGAATGATGGAATGAGTGCTAGGAAGGAGTTTGGGAGTACTAGAAGGTATGGAGGGGTTGTAGTCCAACCACATTTTCAAGGCATTTGCCTCAGGTATTCTTCCACTATGGCGTATGGTAGATATTTGCCTTGATCAGAATGTATAGTTTGGTTGACCTAGTACACTCAAGAAGCCTATATCTGTGTGGCATTAAGTGATAATGATGGTTATAACATCAGATTCAATCTAGTACTGCTTATTTTAATTGTGCCAATTGAACTTGTTCCTTTCCCTGGATGGGACCATAGGGAGTGAATAATGATACTAGAACACATTACTTGCATCCTTTCTGTGACAGTTTTGTCTCTTTTGTTTTTCTACTAATGGAGAGAAAAAAAAAATTAAAAGACAAAACCACTTTTTTTTTGGCCATTCCTAGGTGTCCTACAGATGACCTAAGTACAGAATATATCCACACTGACCTCATTTTATTTGGCCAAATAAGCCACTAAAATGCCTCATTTTACTGTCAGACAATTCAATATCTTGTTTCTATTGAAGTCAGTACAAACACGTTGCAACAAATATACAGCAGGTCTGAACTTGTTCTATTCATGCATTTTTTTTTTGCAGCTGACAAATTATTTGCTACACATCTCAAAATCTCATTCGGTGGTTATTTATCATCCCTCCTTAATTTTGTGCTCTGCACAAGCCTTACCTTGTAAGTTATAAGTGAAAGAAGTGTGAAAGAAGGCAATTAAAGCCTTTAGTGGTCTGCTACAGCAAGCAGGCATAGGTCAAATGCCTTTTTTATTTTTTATCATTACAACAGACTTTATGACTGCAATAAATGAGTGAGTGCTTTCTTCAAAGATAAACATCTGAAAGAAAAGGGGGGGTACATTTCTAATAGCCTGTGGCTGCTGTCAGACATAATTTAATGCCTAGTGCTTTGTTGGCTGACCTGAGTCCTTTGAAGAAGTGAAGCATGCTACTTACTCCATCATGGGTGCCTAGAATCCACTCATTTACTTGAGGTACTCTGTAGTGCTGTGCAATGAAGGCAAAAAACCTGAACTTGGTAATTGAGAATGAATGTCAAGTAGTGTCAAGACTCCTCAATTCATAAGGCTGATAACTCCTCCTGTGATTGCATTTCCATTTTTACAGCTGCTTCAGTTGCCAAGTTTGCCAGTTTTATTTAGAAACAGATACATATATCTGGCCTCTTGGTATTGCCAAAGGGGTGGCCAGCACTTCTAATTAGTTTCCAAGGATGATAGAAATAATTAGAATATTATGTCTTTGTTATAAAGAATATAGATAAAAGTAAAAATTTTAAAAATAGTTTTTAACAAAGCAAGAAAAAAAATCCAAATTCTTTTTTATGATAATAAATAATGTTACAATTATTCACATAATGATTATATTGTGTTATTTGACACTAGCATTATCTTGCTCAGAGAACTTTCTATCAGAGTTTCTGAGATAACAAGGAAAAGCTGTGTAGATGATCACAGTACCATCACTGACCTACCTTTCAACTACTACAAATGAAAATTCCACATGTCATGGCAACATTGGTTGTCACTCTTTTGAGAGACCCATTTTCTCTGAAGGGAATGCTATAAAGGTAAAGGACATTTATAGAAAAAACAAAAAGTGGGACTAGTCTTGGGGATGCATTTATGTATTTTACAAGAAGCTGGACGCTACAAATTGGCTCAGATTCTTTATGAAATTCAGTCCCTCTTCATTTCTCCCACGGCTTGAACTCTTTTGATGACCCTGGCAACATCTTGCCTTTACTTGATAGGATTGGGCTGATGGCACACTTCTGATCTGGACTTTCCCCCTTGGACGCCCAGCATAAAGATTCTCTATTATTAATTTATCTCCTAACAATCAACCTAACATTTCCAAGCAGGGACCTTATAACCTTGGATCTTCTGCTCCCCAGCTAGAGAAGTTTTAGTCAGTGCCATAAAAACAGGCCCAGTTAAAGGCAATTACCATTCCAAGAGCTCCCATCCTCTGTGACCTATCAAGGGAAAATTTACAATTCAGTTTTCCTTGAAATGCAATGATTTTTAAAATCAATATAATTTAACATCAATATAAAATCAATATAATGCTTGTATAAAGCATATGTCTGACATAAAACCCCTTGAAAAAAATTTCACAATTTTTTTAAAAGCATGAAATCTTTCCTAAAATGAAAGCTTATCAGTGCTTTTCTTCTCTAATTAAAATTTTAAAAAAGTCAATTGCTATTTTGAAAATGAAAAAGCAACTGTTCCAAGGCTTAGATGGTAAACCTGATGTCTTTCCTAATCCTTCCCTGATCATATCCATAGAAAATGGGAATGACCCAATGATGACTTGACAAGTAAGCTATTTTGCCAAGCATATTCATTAAAAAAATTAATTGATAATTTTTATTTCTTTATTTCATTCATCTTTCAATATATCCTTTCCCCTCATTTATCCAATGAGTCATCCCTTGTAAACAAAATAAAAGAAAAAAAAACAGTTTAGCAAAATTAGTTAACATGTCAATTTGGTCTAATAGTAAATGCATCACCGTCCTCTATCTCTGTTAATATGTGTGTGTGTGTGTGTGTGTGTGTTATGAATTCTCTTTGTCCATTAGACAACAGTGTTTGAGGATGTTGGGTACCATTCTCATCATCTGTAACAGGTAGAAGATGTACACTGAAGCATGTAACTTCAAAAATTTTATTCATCTCATATGAGAGTATAATATGACTCCAGAGTTTATATTCTTTGCTTAGATTATATAAATATATAGGATATATATATATATTAGGATATATAAATATATCTCATATATATATACATACATATATATATATATATATATATGTATCTCCCTGCTCAATATTTTCAGTAAACTTCAGTAATTCTCTATTATTCCCAGGACCAAACAAAAAGTCCTTTGGCCCTTAAGACCTTTCACCATCAGGCCTCTTCCTACATTTCTACTTTACTCTCCTTCACATTCGCTGTAGTTCATCATTGCTGGCCTCCTTGCTGCTCCTCACAAGGAGGCATTTCCTATCTGTTCTCCACATATTTATAAATGGCATTGTGCAATGCCTAGAACACATTCCATTCTTGCTTCTTGCTCTTGAAATCCCAAATTTTTTAAAGATGCTTACCCCAAATGCCATCTTCTACATGAGGCCCTTTTAATCCCTCTGCCACTCAAGATTGTAACCTTTTAAGATTTTATCTTCCTTCTACCCTGTATCTTGTGTGTATTTATTTACATGTTGTCTTCCCATAAGTATGTGGATTTCTTGAAGAGAGAGACATTTTTATTCTTGTCTATTTTTGTATCCCCAGTGCTTAATACAGTGCTGGACATATGCTAAATCCTTAATGAATACTTTTTAATTGGTTGGTTCTTCAGAGATAAGCATGGTCATAATAATTTTACAATTCAATTTACTCAGAGTTTTATTTTGCTTTTTTCATTTACATCACTATAGTCATTGTGTGTATAATTTTCTTATTTCTGTTTATTTCCACTGTGCATCAATTCAAACAAATTTTTCATAGTTTTCTGAATGCATTTTATTCAACATTTCTTACAGTGCAATGATATCCCATTATATTCCTGCACCCAATTTGTTTAACTATTTCCAGTGATGGGCCATCTACTTTGTTTATAATTTTTTTGCTAAACAGCACAACTATTTTGATGTGGATTAGAGCTTCTTATCTCTCTTTGAGGGAAACTAGATGCTGCAGTAGAAAGAGTGCCAGATCTAGGGGAAGGAAAATCTGAGTTCATATCTGGCTTCAAACACAATCATGTGACCATGGACAAGTTATTTTACCTTGTTTGCCCCAGTTCCTCATCTGTAAAGTGAGCTGGAGAAGGAAAGGACAAATCAGCATCTTTGCCAGGAAAACTCCAAATGGGTCACAGAGAGTTGAACACAATCAAAACAACACAATAATAACAACAATCTCTATTTGAGCTCCTGGGAGCAGCATATGCCCTTTGTTATAAGTGATACTGGTTATCCTTTGCTGTATTCCATTATAAGGCTTAAATGTTTTATAGTGGTCTGATCCTTATGGCAAACCTAAGCAGATAATATAAGCTCTGGAGTCGTATTATACTCTCATATGAAATGAATAAAATTTTTGAAGTTATATGCTTCAGTGTACATCTTCTACCTGTTACAGATGATGAGAATGGTACCCAACATCCTCAAACATTGTTGTCAAATGGACAAAGAGAATTCATAACACAAGGAATATATTTCAAGCTCTTTGTCACTCTTGATGGAGCCCTTCACTCTCAGTATATCCCTATCCTTGAAAGCCCTCTTTTTTATGAAGATATTCCTTACCTTGGGATTCAGTTGGCAGCTTTGCCTGCATATCGATTGATACAGAGCCGTAGCTGTCAAAATCTGTTTTGGGAGTTAGTGATATAAAAAGTACTCTCAAACCAACTTTTAAAAACAAATTCAGATGGAAGTAAGAAACTCAGAGATAGATTTTTTTTTATTTGCATAACATATGTGTGGGTAATTCTTCAACAATAACCCTTACATACATTTCTGTTACAAATTTTTCCCCCCAACTCCCCACCCCTCCCCTAGATGGCAGGATATCCACTACATGTTAATTATGTTAAAATATTGGCAAATCGAATATATGTATACATATTTCCAAACTTATCATTGGTGTGCAAGAAAAATCTTATCTACACAAACGATATATCAGATAAAGGAAACACAATGTAAGCAAACATCAATCAAGGAGTATGAGAATGTTATGTTGTGGTCCACATTTCGCATCCCGCTCTCTGGGTGTATATGGCTTTCTTCAGTGAACAATTGGAGGTGGTTTGAAACATTTCATTGTTGAAGAGAGCCATGTCCATCAGAATTGATCGTCATATAGTACTGTTGTTGCCGTGTATAATGATCTCCTGGTTCAGAGATAGATTTTAACATATATGAACTAGTGGGAAAATGATCCAGGGACATTATAACCCTGCCACTAAGTTAGAGGAGTAAGGAAGGAATAAGTAGAGGTACAGTTCACTGAGGCATGGTAATACGGCACCTGAGGAATAAGAAGAATGGGAGAAAGATGCCTTCATTTTTGGATATATCCCAGTATCAGTTGGGGGTATTGCATTGGATAAACAAGAAGGGAGAGCTTTCGGTTATCTTTTACTTTGATTCTGTGGGAGACACCAAAAAATATTAAGACTTTCAATGAAAGTGTGGGGAAATGCTAGACCTTCTCTCCAGTAACCATGCCTACAAGACAACTAAAGCTGGGAATTCAATTAAATGAACGTGGAATACAACAAAGGATAACCAGTATCACTTATAACAAAGAGCATATGGGTTTCTGACTATCTTTTCCATTTGGTGTTTCCTTTCATATGGAGATGACTGAACATCATCATTCTTGATATAAACATATCTGAGCTTGGAGGTGACCTTAGAGAACCAAAGGACCATGCAGGGTTTTCTATCAATATCAAAATGACAAATCCTTTCAGTTCTGAGCCATTACATATCTGAAAAAAAATCAAAAGTCTATTATTCCCAAAGGATCCAAGTGCTGAGCCATACACCTACAGAGGATGGAATAACTGCATGTTCTATTAGACCCATGTTATACTAACAAACAAATATAACCTAAGTCTGATGGAATATACAGTTTTTTCTATAATCATCCTCATCTCTTAAAATAAGAAAGGGAATTGTATTTTCTCATCTTTTTTTTGTTACCAGGGAAAACTTGTTTATTAAAATTACAAAACATTTAGTTTTAGAGGTAGATTTTTTTGGCTGTCATTCTTATCTTATATTATGGTCATCATTGTATATATCATTTTCCAGGTTCTTTATACAACACATCTGCTTTTATGCCTTTATTTCCAGTTCTTTGCCACTATAAAAAATGCTATGAATATTTTGATGCAAATGGAATGGAAACTTTCTTCTTTGATCTCTTTGGAGAATAAACCTAACAGTAGGATCTTTGAGTCAAAAAGTATGAGCATTTTAGTGACTTTCTTAGCACAATTTAAAATTGTTTTACAGAATAGATCACTGATGGAATCTTCCTATTTTAATTAATTATTCTTAATAACTCGGGGGAAGGGAAATCAATTGTTTCTACCTGCTAAAGGAGTACAAATTCCTTCAGTGCTCCTTAAATTTTTATATCCTGGGCTAAAGTCCAATTCATTGTCCTAGATCTAGGAAGTAAGTCCATAGAACATTCAAAAATTCAGTGGTTCTCTTTAGCCTTCAAGTTTTTAAGTAGATGACTAGAACCTTGTGAAAGAACTATATTGCTGTTTAATCAAAATGTTTTCCAAACAAGAAGTCAGATTACTTTGTTAAAGAAACCTGTTAATGATGGTTCTATGCAATTAGTAAACTTACTCTGATTATGCCTTTGTTTTATCAATTTGTTGATCTTCTATGGAAATGTAATTAAAAGTCTAATTTTTTAAACCATGAGGATTGTGTACATTTGGAAAGTCCACCACATTTCATTCTTTAGCTCATTCTTGGAATCTCCTCTTTACAACTAAAGCATTTTAAGGGTTTCTTTTATAAATTAGGCATTTGGGTCTTTTCCTTATTATCACATATCCCATTGTTGTTTGCAATTGGCATTTTCAAATTAGTCAAGTAATAACCTTAGGTAATTTCTGAAGTTTGGATTTTGTAAGTTTGTTAGCAGGAGCCTGGGACAGAACAATATTAGTTGTTAAAACAGCTTATTTGCTGTTGTTCTGAAAGCTGATAAGGATGCTTCTTCTTAGAATTTGACAGTGATTGAAAATCAGTCATCATACAAAAGGTTTATATTCCAGTGACTAGCTACCTAAGGGTAAATTGTTAAGAATCATTTTGACTTGGCTGCCAATATTTTCTGGTAATATATGCAAAGAAAGGAAATTGAGATGAAAAGAAAATAGAAAATCTGAGCTCATTTTTAAATGTTATATTTACATTTATAATTGCCACAAGCCTTTAATATATTCATGTCTTAAGGAAGTATTTGAGATGATGTCTTAGATTTTGGAAATTCTTTTCATTTGGAAAAAAAATTTAGAAAAAAATTCTTGTTTTTACATTTGTATTGTGTCTATGCCCCACCCCCTTTTTTTCTATTTCAGAGAGTGGAAGAATAAAAGAGGTTGGTTTAAAGTTTTGCAAGAAGTTTCCTACAGCTTCTGACTTTCTGAAGCAAGTTCGAATCAAATGATACAATTTTTTTAAATGAATGATTCCATCAATTATCTTCAAATGTCCAAACAACAAATTCAATTAATGTTTCACATTTTTTCTACAAGAAAAGATCCAGATAATTGACTGATTTTTTTTTTGGTTTTCACCCAGATGTTAAGCATTGTATAGATGCCTGAGACTACTTAGCATTTCTATGACACTTTAGAGATGCTTTCAGACTACACAGGCTAACTAGCTGTTTTGTAGAATACTGAGTCCTTAATCTGATCAAATGGCCATGATGAAAAGCTTCCTTGATTTTTAATATGCTGATGTAATGCTTGGAAATTACAGTCCCTTGTTATTGCAGCTAACTCAAAGTAAGACATTAATTTCTGGGATATGGACTATAATCTTTGCTGACCTCATGCCTTCGTTAGGATAAGAGGAAGTCTGGGTCACAGTTTAGAACTTAAATGTCTTTATTTGGTTTATAGACTTCCCTTTCTGAATTCGTGTGAGGGCATGAATTGTTAAGCAGAGCCTTCACTGAAAAGTGGGTGATTCACATCACATTTAACTACTAATTGGAAAACAATCTTGCTGTTCAATTTATATCAAGTCAAACATGAATCACATTGTGGCAGGGCAACTAAATCAATCCCGGTGTGAGAATTAGATGATCAAGAAACATTTTACTGAAGATTTTCCCTTATTTAAGGACTCTTGGCTCATCTCTCTCTCTCTCTCTTTTTTTTTTTTTTTTTTTTTTTTTGTATTACATGCTTTTAAGATGCTGTTGATTCAAATTTTATTATTGGAGAGTTCAATAATCTTGATTGAAAATTTTTCAGTTGTTTGTTAGCTGAATCTCATCTGATTAGATTAAATAATTGACATTTGATAGGCCCCTAAACTACTTCCATTAGCTTCCATTGATTTAATTTTGCTCATCAGTATTTGTATCTGGTTTTGGCAGTCTATGTCATCATGTATGCCAAAAAACAATAAACTCCTTCTAGGTTGTTTACCTACTTTAAAGCATTAAGAAAGTTTTATTGCTTTATCATTACATTGAAAATCTTTTCTAAGAAACATGCCATATTTATTTGTTTGTTTGTTTGTTTGACCTCTGTAATTGCGACTCTTTAGATTTGAATTCATCCAATAGAATGCCCTTAGCCTGATCCATGAAATGACTTCATTATATTTGAAAACTAAACCACCTGCAGGCTATAGCAAGTCATTACTCCATTGATAGCATCTTAATTGCAACAAAAGAATTAATACACTGATGCTTTCAATTATACAGGTAAATTATCTGTTCTTTAAAACATTTATTCTCTTTAGCTCTGGAAGGTTTTCTAATTCATTTTAATATACAATATGGATTTGAGTAAATGTTAAATTAATACATTCGGACTCAGAAAAATTCAAGTTTGAATCCTGCCTATTAGTTATGTCACTTATTAGCAAGCCATATGTGTGTATATAAATGTATGTATATGTATATAAATCTTATATAATGTATTTATATATGTAAACACACATACATATGTGTACATACATATAAAATACCTATTTTGTACACATATATACATGGATACACATATTATAAATTATATATAATATATTTAGAGGATTATATCTATATATGCTATATATATTACATACGTGCATTCATACTTGCATATGACAGAGGTGACAGAGTAAAAATAGAACACTAGAATTAGGGGTCAGGAAGACCTGAGTTCAAATCTTTTTTTTTTTTTTTTTTTTGCTGAGGCAATTGGGGTTAAGTGACTTGCCCAGGGTCACACCTGAGTTCAAATCTTTACTCCAATATTTAATAGTTATTCACTTAACCTTTTTGTGCCTCAGTTTCCTCCTCTGTGAGATAAGGCAGTTATACTCCCAGCTTTAACTCTCTCAGCTCTAACTCTATGATTCCAAAATCTACTAGTTACATAAGGTATTTTACTTCAAAAGGAAATCTTACATAAGAAACAGTTTAGTACTGATACCCGTGAAAAGCACAAATATAATTGTTCACATAAGTCCAAATATGTGTGTGTGCATATATATATATATATATATTTACATATATGAATTTGCTTTTTAATGACCTTGTTAAATAGTTTTCTTCATCCCATTACTGTTCAAATACAATCTTTGCTTTTTGGCATCCAGAATATCACATTTTAGTACTACTAGAATTAATACGTGATAAGTAAGCAAGTCTCAGTTTTGACATGAGTTTAATTACCTGGGTAGCTCTCAGGCATCAGTCAGTCCCAACTATTATTGTTGTTGTTCTATTATTATTACACAGAGAAAGAGAACTTAAGTAAAAATTGGAGCTTGCTGCAGCTGTTAAAAGCCATTCCGAGCCCATTGAGTACGAACAGAGCTGCTGAATAATGCAGACAAGATAATGAACTGGAGACAAATGATCCCAGGAGGCTCCCCGCTGGGTAAAAGGAGAATATACTTAGAAGCTAGATTTATTATCTTAACATCTTTTGTGGTGACCTCCAATTTATTGGAAATACCTGAGACATTTATAAACTCTGGGTTTCTCATAAACTACAGTCCAACTTGCTTGTCATTTCTAGCTCTGCTTCTGGGAGCTATATATCAAAGTTGGGGAGACTCAATCTGAATGCTTCCTAAGGAAGCCTTAAAGAGTTGCCATCTGTGAAATGGAAAACTGAGAATTAACCTTCTGTGAGAAAAGAACCTGTAAAACAATCTCATTTAATTCATGTCAGATCAAATATAAATATTAGTCCTTACTCCAGGAAAGTATTTTGATGCTAGGGTTTTGTAAAAAATAAATAATAACAATAACTAACATTAACAATAGCTCATTTTTTTATAAAGTGCTTTATAGTTCATGGCAACTCATATTTATGCATTATGTAAAGTACTTTACATTTCCTTATTTGATTATCACAAAAACCCTCTGAGCTGGATAGTAAACATGTTAGTATATTGGAAAAAATACTTGGGAAAGCTTGGGTTCATATTTTGCTCAGTTAACTTATTTTATGATCATGGTCCTACTTAGTTCTCAGTTTCTTCATTTCTAAAATGATAATAAACAGAGTATGTACCTCATAGGGTTGTTTTGAGAATCAAGTAAGATGATGTATAGAAAGCACTATTACTTATTATCAGCAATATACATATAAGGAAACTAAGACGAACAAAGTTTAATTAAGCAGACCTCATATCTGGTAAGTGGCAGATATCTAGATTCTGTCCAGTATTCTTTGCACTCTGACTTTTTTATGTATGTATGTTATATGCACATATACATCCACATATATAACGGTAAATATGTTGTCTATATATGTATATGTATATATATACTATATATCTTTTTTCTTATTCATTTTTTTAATCACAAAACTTTTCAATAAAATTTAAAACCATGTGGTTGATAATTTGGAACATCAGCTGTATGCTGATGTATTCTTAGTATAATTTATCTACTCTTTACCTTACAATGTGGCATTTTTTGTATAGTGATAATGAATCCTAAACTTTATTCTTTTGCTTGTTCCCATCTTTAGTAGATATAATATATTGTAACATATTTTCCAATGCAAAGACTATTCCTCCTTGGGACAGAAGAAACTCCTTCACAAATAACTGGAGCAAAAGCTCGTGACTAATAATGAAAAAAATGTTCTAGAAGGCTTTGGCTTATCCCAGTTAGTTATATACATGAATTTATTACCTATCAGCTCAACTTTTCATTTTGCTGTCTTGTGCTGAGGCAATATGGCATAATGCATATATAACTTAAGAGTCAGGAAGACCCAGATTAAAATTGTGGCCTAGTTGAGTGGCCTGGAGCAACTCATAACTTCTCAATTTCTTCATCTCTAAAATGACTGGGTTGGACTCAATGGCCTCTTAGGTTCCTTATAGGATTAAATCTATAATCCTTTGAGCTCAATTTATTATGACAAAGTAAGCTATCTTATTCTGAGCTTTAGTTTCTCTGTATCTCTCTAAGCCTGAATTAAGTCAGTGAAACAAAAATAAATAAATAAATAGATTCAATAATCCTATATTAATAAAATTACTAATTTATCCTTGATTAATAATATTCCAATGCACCTTGTTGCTTTGAAAGCATCTTTCCACCATTGATATTATAAATAAAAATCAAGATACATTTTTCTTTTCTTTTTTTTTTTTTGCTTAGGCAATTGGGGTTAAGTGACTTGCTCAAGGTCACACAGCTAGGACATGTTAAGTGTCTGAGGCCAGATTTGAACTCAGGTCCTCCTGACTTCAGGGCTGGTGCTCTATCCACTGTGCCACTTAGCTGCCCCTTATTTTCTTTTTAGTAAGATCACATAAGTAGTTATTGTTGTTAGTTGTAAAATATGCAGATAAATTGGAATTTTAACACTTAAAAATGGAAGGATTGATATGTATAAATATTGAATATTCATTTTTAATATTGAGAGTTTTTTCTTTTCTTTTTTTTCTTTTTTTCCAAGAATGATTTGTAAAAAGAAGGGGTAAACAGTAACTGGTTGGAAGAAAGTCTACACAGAAGAAACATATCTCTATAGCTACTAGATGAATAAATTTAGGGGAACTGGGAGAAGATCTGGGCTTTTAGGAGAACAGCAAGTGCACTGTATACCACTCAGATGGAATGCACTAATACTTTCCAAGGATCTAATTTAGAATAAGGCCATATATACATGATGAATCCATGGTTTTTGATTGCTATAATGATGAATGAAATGCCAAGCTATGGACCATCTTCTGACTAATCTGGAGCATATTAAAGATATATTGCACCTTATATTTATCAGTGCAATGAAAAACTTTATACTTGATCTCTGAATACTCAAATTTCCTCTCCATATCACTCTGGCTTTAGAGACTACAATGACATGCATAAACAGAAGAACATGTAAAATACATGTGTGTTTATTATATATATTGCATAAGTGTATATATTTATAATTCTATAATGCGTGCATACCTTTACAATTATATAATTAATAATAATTTAATTATATTAATTATATAAGTATGACATAATATAGTTTGCAATACAGCACAATTATGTGCATGTATGTACATTCATGTAGAAGTGTACATGTGATGAGGTTAGGGTAGCAATTCCTAGTTTGAAATAAACATGTGACAGATTCACAAAGGCCAATCTCTTTGCCAAAAGGTAGGTTTATTTAGGAGGAGATATTATAGACAAAGTTAACAGGTAAAATAGGCACCAAGAATGGCGAATATGAAATAGATTTGGGAGAGCAATCAGATTACTGAGGAAAGGACCAAGAAAAGGAATTTGGAAGAATCCATTGAAGGAATATGCCATGAGGCTTGGATATGTCATTGACTGGCAGCCCAAATCCATAGAGAAATTGAGCAGCCTAACCAGAGTTAGGTAGAATAAGAAGAAATTCATCATTTAAGGGAAGACTCTAAGAAAGAGAGAGACACACACACACACACAGACAGAGACAGACAGAGAGACAGACAGAGATAGAGACAGAGAGACAGAGACAGAGAGACAAAGACAGAGACAGAGAGACAAAGACACAGAGACAGAGAGACAGACAGAGACAGAGAGATTCAGACAGAGAGAGACAAGAGAGATTCAGACAGAGAGAGGAGGGAGAGAGAGACACACACACAGAGACAGAAAGACAGAGACAGAGAGATAGAGACAGACAGAGAGAACAAACTTCATGGTGGCCTTAGTCCTGGAAAGGATGTAGCAAAATTCTTCATCATGGGCAGATCTTTTATAGAAGAAATTTAGTCTTGGGGGTTTCTCAGAGGAGGAGGGGAATTGCTGTGGGAATTCAGAGATCAAGGAATAGCCAGATAGAGTAACTGGCAGATCAGGTCCTATACCTGTCTAAAGATATGTTAATCAATACCTCAAAGATTTTTTAAAGGTGCCCAGATATTTGAGAGATAGAGAGGTTGATATAGAGTTCCAGTCTTATAAATCACTCTACACAAACAGGATAGTTTGGGATTTAGTTATGCCTGATAATAGCTGGTAGGGCTTTTTTCTGAATCCAAGTTCAGAGCACATATGAATGCTAGTAAGTATAAATGTAGTAAATCTAGATATGAGTATGCACACATAGCAGCACTTTGTGAAGCATTATGTTATAGTAAAATGGACACTAGGCTTAGAATCTGAAGACCTGGGTTTGGGTCCAATAGCAGCTTTGTGAACACATCCAATTTCCTGCAGGATAAAATATAAATTTCTTAGTCTAGCATTTAAGGTTCTCTGTAACCTAGTTCCAAATTATGTCTTATTTCTTTTGCTTTTGTTATTGCTAAGCTAACAGTTCTAAGGCAATATTGAGTTGTAATGAATATAGTGGGCAATGTTGTTTCACTCCTGATTTTATTGGGAATGCTTCTAGTTTATCCCCCATTATATCTCTCTCTTTCTCTTTCTCTGTCTCTGTCTCTGTCTGTCTGTCTTTCTTAGAGTCTTCCCTTAAATGATGAATTTCTCCTTACTATACCTAACTCTGGTTAGGCTGCTAAATTCCTCTATGGATTTGGGCTGCCAGTCAATGGCATATCCAAGCCTTGTGACATATTCCTTCAATGGATTCTTCCAAACTCCTTTTCTTTGTCCTTTCCTCCATCATCTGATGCTTGTTGATGGTTTTAGATAGATGCTACTTGTCATTTAAGGAAAACTCCATTTATTCCAATGCTCTCTGGTGTTTCTAGTCTAAGAACGGGAGCTCTATTTTGTCAAATGCTTTTTCTGCATCTATTGATAAAATCATATGATTTCTGTTTGGTTTTTGATAGTCAATTATGTTAATAGTTTTTCTGAAATTGAACCTATCTGCCTTCTTTCACACTTCTTTATTTTAAGGACTTGATATCATAGCCAAACTAGATTATCAGCTGGTTCTTAGTATCATCCTCTCTCCTCTCTGTGCCTTCCCATGAGCCCTTTCCCATGCTTGGGACTTGCACCATCTGTTATTCCACTTTACTGCATCCCAGGCATCCTGACTTTGGTCTTGCAGCTGGACTTCAATGACTCTGGAAGAAGGAAGGAGGATGATGACTTAGGCAATTCTGCCTCACTTAAATCACCCTGTAGTGATCCTCTTTGAAAACAAAGGACAAATGTCAACTCCACTTACTGAAATTCTCTTCTTTCAAGACCTGGTCCAAGTTCTTCCTCCTCCATGAAGTCTTCCTTGATTTCCCCAAATGAAAATGATCTCATCCTAATCAAATTGTCTTTTCTTCTAGTTCTTTGGATCTCTTGTATCATATTTAGCTTTGCATATGTCATATCCCTTTGTTTCCCCTTCCCCCTTCCCCCCCCCCAGTGAAATTGCAAGTTCTTTGAAGACAGAGATTATCCTTTTATCTGTGTCCTAGCCCTCTGATAAGGCTTGGGTTGTGCCCTTCCAGTTGTATTTCTACTTATTAAGGGAAAAAAGGAGCTAATTCAGGATCAGGACTAGAGGATGAGATTATTCCCCTACAACAGCAGTATTTAGAGAAGATTTTGAAAAAAGGAGAGAGGAGTGAAAGAGAAAAGATATTAAGAGAAGAGAGAAGACATGAGGAGCAGAGATAAGAGAAATGATAATAAGGACCCAGACACATGGAATAGTATGGTCTCTGTGCTGTCTGGTGGTAGTGACAACTGCATTTTCTTTCCTTAAATGAAACAAATAAGGGAGTTTTTTATAGGTAAAACTAAAGGGATAAATGGGAAATAATTGTGGGTTGGATTGGTTTTGTTTTGTTTTGTTTTAGTTTTAGTTTTTGCTCTTGATTTAGTCACTCAGCTGGCTAGAGTTAAGAGAAAACAGGCAAGAAATATTGGTGGTTCCCCTCCCCAACAAATTATTTAAATTTATTAGGACTAGAATGTGTTCCTATTTTATTCTATTAAAGACTTCACCTGATTGATTTAATCTTTTTTTTCTCATAGCTACAGTTGATCTCCTAGTTCTGGGATTCACCTGGGAAAGAGAGAATGAACTTTTTCTGTGCAGAGCTGGGATATCATTCCACCCCCACCCCCCAGTCCATTTTAGAGTTTCACTCTTATCCCAGGGCCATAATTATAAGCCATTCATGTGGTTTATGAATACACTTCCAAGATCAGAGTTGCTAGCTTTTAAATTCTACCTTTGTCAGACTCAAGCCTAAAGTAACCAATCCCTATGGTTCCATTTGCATTCCCATGATCTAGTTCAATGTCATGCATGTAATATGAGCTTAATAAATGTTTATTGAATGGAATTACGTGACTGTGGATAAGTCAATTAATTTTATTCTTATGAAAATTGGGTATACAGTTCCATTTGTTCAGTGATGAAGAAAGCCATATACACCCAGGGAGAGAGGCCTGTGGAATCTGAGTGTGGACCACAACATAGCATTTTCACACTCTCTATTGATGTTTGCTTGCATTATGTTTTCTTTCTCAGGTTTTTTTTCTTTTTTTTTTCCTGTACAGCAAGATAACTATATAAATATATATACATATATTTGATCTATCAAATATTTTCACATAATTAACATGTATTAGACTTCCTGCCATCTAAGGGAGGGGGAGGGAGGAAGGAGGGAAAAATTTATAACAGAAAGCTTTGCAAGGGTCAATGTTGAAAAATTACTTATGTTTTGCAAATAAAAAGCTTTAATTAAAAAAAGAATATATTTGTATAACCTACCTGAAGAACTGTTATAAACGTTAGTTACTTTATATGATACTGATCTTCCTGCTAGTTAAAGAAAATAGCAAAGACAATGGAAATAATTCCAAAATTAACAAAAAAGTTTTCATCTTATATTTGTTTTGTAATCAGAAGACCTGAATCTGAATTCTAGTTTTTGTTTTTTGTTTTTCTTTTTGCTGCAGCAATTGGGATTAACTGACTTGCCCAAGATTACACAGCTAGAAGCATTAAGTGTCTGAGATCACATTTGAACTCAGGTCCTCCTGACTTCAGGGCTCATGCTCTATCCACTGCATCACCTAGCTTCCCCCTGAATTCTAGTTCTGACATTTACAAATTATGTGGCTCTAAAAAGTCATTTAATTTTCTTTCTTTTTTTTTAATTAAAGTTTTTTTTTTATTTGCAAAACATATGTATGGGTAATTTTTCAACATTGACCATTACAAAGCTTTCTGTTACAAATTTTTCCCCCCTAGTCCCCACCCCTCTCCTCCCCTGGATGGCAGGAAGTCTACTACATGTTAATATGTTAAAATACTTGACAAATTGAATATGTGTATACATATTTTTACAGTTATCTTGCTGTGCAAGAAAAGTCAGATCTACAAGAAAAAAAAATCTGAGAAGGGAAACATAATGCAAGAAAACATCAATAGAGACCATGAAAATGTTATGTTGTCGTCCACATTTCATATCCCTCTCTCTGGGTGTATATGACTTTCTTCACTGAACACATGGAATTGGTTTGAAACATCTCATTGTTGAAGAGAACCATGTCCATCAGAATTGATCATCATATAGTCTTGTTGTTGCCATATACAATGATCTCCTGGTTCTGCTCGTTTCACTCAGCATCAGTCCATGCAAGTCTTTCTAGGCTTCTCTGAAATCATCCTGTAGGTCATTTCTCACTGAACAATAATATTCCATAACATTCATATACCATAATTTATTCAGCCACTCTCTAATTGATGGGCATCCATTCAGTTTCCAGTTCCTAGCCACTACAAAAAGGGCTGCCACAAACATTCTTGCACATGTGGGTCCCTTTCCCTCCTCTAAGATTTCTTTGGGATATAGGCCCAGTAGAAACACTGCTGGGTCAAAGGGCATGCACAGTTTGATAACTTTTTGAGCATAGTTCCACATTGCTCTCCAGAATGGTTGGATCCGTTCACAGTTCCACCAAAAATGTATCAGTGTCCCAGTTTTCCCACATCCCCTCCAACATTCGTCATTATCTTTTCCTGTCATCTTAGCCAATCTGACAGGTGTGTAGTAGTACCTCAGAGTTGTCTTAATTTGCATTTCTCTGATCAATAGTGATTTGGAGCACCTATGATTAGAAATAGTTTTAATTTCATCATCTGAAAATTGTCTGTTCATATCCTTTGACTATTTATCAATTGGAGACTAGATTGAATTCTTATAAATAAGTCATTTAATTTTCTGCGTATCTTTTCTTATCTATAACATAGCATAATAATACTATTACTTACTTTACATTGTAGTTTCAAGGAAAGCAATTTAGAAACCTTAAGGTTCTACATGTGTGCTATTATTATTATTATCACCATCATTAATTGGCTGGTAAGACTAATTTTTGACTCGAGTCAAATCCAAAGTAACGCCAGAGAGATGATAAAGGAATTTTAATATAGGATCAACAATTAAAGACAAAAATAACTAGGATTCTTAGTTCAGGATAAAGATAATTATTAGGATTTTAAGTTTGTGTAGGTTATTATTCAAAGAAAGATAGCCACCTCTCTGTTTTCTCTGAATAGCAAAAAAGATTAATGGGGATTAAGTTCTAAATTAAAGATTTAAACAAGATATAATAAAGGATCATCTGATAGTGAGAATTAGAAAACATTTAAATTGTTTTGTGTGAAAGGGTGCTAGATTTGGAAGTCACAGAGCTGGGTTCAAATCCTGACTTTACCACATAAGAGCTTTCCCTAGACTTCATTGCAACATGAATTGATTAAACTTCCAAGATCCCATCTAGTACTAAAGCCAAAGTCTTATGCAAAATTTCCTAGTCATGGAGTCTAAAAATGATATATGATTATTTGCTTGAAATGACTCAGGTATTGCTTTTTCTAAATACATATTAATGTATACCAAAATCTTTTCCAATTTCATGTTTTTATGACTATAGCAATTCAGAAAAGTGTACTGCCTCTGTATGATTGCTTTGTATGTTACATCATCAGATAAAAGAGAAGAAACCCAAGCTATGTCTCCATTACTTGAGGATATTATGATATTTAGTTAAGATTCCTGTTTTTCTGTTCTATTGATTCTATTTCTATTCTATTGATTCTACATGCTATGTAACAAAATAGAGAGAATATGTTAATTTTATTTACTAGGCTTGTTCAAAGCAGTATTTCCATGCCACCTTTGTGAAATCAATATATGCCATATTAGTGTTGAATTTCTGGAGATATGGGAATCAGAAGGATAATGGATTCACTATGGAATATCAGGAAAACTATTAGTATAATTGATTATATCAATAACTAAGCTAACAAATCTTATGATTGTATCAATAAATGCAGAAAAGGAATTTGACAAAAACGTAACACAAATTACACATCAGTAGCAGATCTCTCTAAAACTGCTGGACTGGAGAATTTTGAAATAGTGAAAGTCTGGATCTTTCAAATGGCAGAGGATGCTAAAATTTAAGCCTAAATATTTATTGTCTTGCTATTTTGGTATTTTAAAAATCCACTTTCTCTTTCTTTTAAGGACAATCTTTGTCTTTCTCATTTACCTAAATGAAGACTAGTAGCTATACTTTTTCTCTCTCTCTCAAAAAAAAAAATAAGGTATCAACAGGTTTTCATTTTTCTTTTTTATCTTTTGCATGGGCTATAGCCTTTCCTGGTTAAACTACAGAACAATAATTTTATGCAGCTGTTGAAATATATTTATAAATAATCATGCATTCAAACATATTAAGTCATTTAGGATTGTAATTAGTCATTGTCAAGTCCTGACAAACAGCAGGATTCTAATTGGAAAGCACTATTTGCCCTATTTGAGCTACAATCAAACTTTCAGAGAAGGGCAGCATGTGCTACTTAACAGGGTTTTCCAATGGCTAGTAGCAAATCAATGAACAAGAGGTTAGCGGGTATGATAAATTAATATGCACACTGACAACTTATAACAACACAATTGCTTAGGGAATTACTATGTGAATCTATCCAAGTAATTATATGTTTTAAATGATTTATCTCATTTGGCCTATAATATGCCTCTGAAATGGAAATAAAAAGAGAGAGAATACAAATACAATCTTATACCAACTTTATATTGAACTTATTAGAAGGGGGTCCTTCTAATGAGAAATTGACTGAATTAAGAGGTTCATTATGAATAAGCACTCTTACTACTTGTTAAGAATTTGTCACTGCAGACCTGTCACCGTCATTCTAATTATGATTAATATCTTATCTTGAATTCCATCTCCATTCACATTTCTGTAACAAATGTAACTTGCATTATGTGATCAAGGTTCAAGAAAACAGGATGATTTGCTTATGACCTTATATTTTATTCATCTTCACATTCATATTTAACAGGTTTTTTTTTAATCCTCTGGAGCAAAAATCAGCCCTGTCCCTCTAATTTTAATTTCTGAAATGAATTTTCTCCCAGACACACTGCTCCACCCTTTGTCCTGCACCAAATCATGGTTGTGTATTCTAGATAAATGAAAAATCCTAACATTATGATTATCCCTATGCATGTTTAGGAGCTGCTATTTTGAGGCATTGTTTTAAGGTCTAATTCTGCTCCTGAAAAGGCTCTTTTACTTCAGGCTTGGTTAAGAGGCTGAATAAGGAAAATGCAGATAGATCTGGAAAGTTTACACTTCCTTCCTGGGTAACAAGTGTTGCAAATGCAAACCTTTCACTTGATTCTGTCATTCTTTTTGTGCCACTTCCTTTTTTTCTTTCTGATTTTTCTTTAAAATTTCCCCCTCTTTCCCCTCCATTTTTATAATTTTTGATATCTTTCCTTTATTATGATTCCTTCTTTCTTGTGTTCTTCTATGCCCTGCTTTCTCCATCTTTTTCCTCCCTCTTCTTTCTACTCTCTTTTCTGCTTGTCCTCTAACCCTTCCCCACATTTCATTCATCTTTCTTTCTCTTTGTTTTCTCATTCTCTTTCTTTTTCTCTTCTTTACTGCTGACCCCTCATGGCACCCTTAAGCAAGACCCTATTTTTCACTTGGATTCAGTCACACCATATCCAACCAAAACAAATACTTTTCGTTTCTTTTCATTTGTTCATTTGTTTATTGATGACCAAAAGTTCCTTCAGATTTTTTAGTTTGTCAGGCGATGGCCATTTGAAAAGGAGCAAGAAGGCTAAAATATTTACTTTCCTCATCTTGCTTTTATTAGTCTGTGTAATATAGGACCTATGCAGGAGAACACAGAGATGCAGTATTAACTAACTAGCCTCACTTGAGTCACCATGAAAATTAATCCAATTACAATTTTTTTGAAGAGAAAAATAACAATGGACAGTTTGAAATGCAGGTCATTTATCAAATTTGAAGCCTGCTTTGCTAAGGGCTATGTATCAGAACGGGTAGTTTCTATAGAGAGAAGAAGCTTTCTAGTCCCCAGAGTCATTGCTTCCTTCCCAATTTCTGGGGTTGATGCAGAATGCAACACACACACACACACACACACACACACACACACACAGCATCATCAAGGAATTTATAGTAAGCCAGGTAGCAGGAGCCAAGTGTATGCAAATTAGGAAGAGGAAGGCTCTCCTGAGGTCTACCAAATCACTCAATTCTTGAAGCAATTAATAGAGAGTCCATTTCCCCATAAACTACAAGCATTTACATTTTCTTCATCATTTGAAGCATGCCTTCATCACATCAGATTTGCCATTATAAGCAGAGATAAGTGGTTTGTACTTATTGTGGAATAAAGTCAAACACTTGTAGTATGCAATGTTCTAATGTAGCAGAAGGGCTGATGAGTTTTAAAAATTCTTATAACACTACCTAATAGCCTACATTTTAATTATGCTTTCCTAGAGTGGTGTGTGTGTGTGTGTGTGTGTGTGTGTGTGTGTGTGTGTGTGTTGTGCAGGGTTGGGGGGAGGGTCATATGTTTAAGAGTATTTAATGTACTTCAAGTTATTTCTTTCTGCAGTCTCCACGACTGACTTAATGGGTCTGATCTTTTTGAAGTCAATCCTATATCATGTTTTATGATGATGTGTTCACTCATGAACAGGATGAAGCTAAATCTGATGAGAAATTATTACTTTTGTAATTCCATTGAGTTTCTGTTAATAGTTCAGCTATTACAGTTCAGTGCCATTGCTAGGACCAAATCATTCAAATAATACCCTTAGAACCAAGTTATTGAAATGTGGTCTTCTCTTTGAAAAAAAAAAAAGTGTTCTTGTTTCTGTTTTTCTGTAGCTTTGCTTTTGAGCCACAGTTTTATAGAGTGAACTCTTGATTAGAGGGAACATGAATTATTGAGGCACACAAAGAAACTGAAAGCTTTATATTAGGAAACCAAGAGTTTCAATCTTCTCCTGTACCAAATCTTTTCTCTGAATTTTGAATAAGGAGTTCAAGGAATTTCACATCCAGAGGGGTGTCATAAAATAAAAGCTGGGTGGAGGTTCAGGATAGGAATTTCAGGGTTCAATCTCCCTTTTTTTGGGATCTTATTCCTTCCCTCCCCACAATTTCCTTATAGCATGTATTTCTCCCTCTGTCTAGCCTAGGGGAATAGGCAGGAGGAGTCCTCGGATTTGGTCACTACTGGGGCAAAAAAGAGACATAGCCCTTTAAAAGTAGGGCTATTTTGATCTTTTCCCTGTGTCCCCAGGAGCTGTAGGGCTGACTCCATGAAATTTTATTAGATCACAACAATAATTGGCATTTATATTGTACTTTAAGGTTTGGATACAATTAAATAGTTATTTAAAGTATTGAACCCAGCACTTTATTTATTGCACCACTTGGTTGCTTCCATATATAAGTAGGGCCCTCTTTCCCCTCACTTTTTGGAAGATTTCAGCTGTTTACTTCCTCAATTCCTTCTTTCCCAAGTCTCAAGGAATCCCCAACCCTGATCCCTTGCCTGCCTCTGTCCAGACCTCAATTTGCTGAAACTGGAGGTTTTGGAAGGCTCCCTCTCTAGTTTGAGCTTTACTCCGAGCAGTAGAAGATTTGTATCAGAAGGAAAATAATTCCAATTTATTCAAATAAAGTCATCATAATTATGGGATAATCGTAGATTTAGAACTGGTAAAGATCTGCCAGGTCACCTAGTTCAACTTCCTCATTTCACAGATAAGGACTCAGCATTTGGGAGGCTCTTAAAGAAAGTGTGGGACAGAAGAGATATTAGGCTGCCCACCAAATTGAAAGTCTAGAGATCTGTTGCATTGATTTCATTGTTATATGCCTATGATACCTGGACAATCTATCAGTGCCCTGCCAGAAAACTGAACCGCTTCCATTTGAATTGTCTTAGGAAGATTCTGACAATCATTTGGTAAAGAATCAGACACTAAGTCCTTTCTCAAGCTGAATAGCCAAACAGCCAAACGTTCAAATTCTACTGCAGAGAGTTCCACTCCCATAGGCGGCCCATGATCAAATATCAAACATATTTTTACTTAAAAGATCATTTTATGGAGAACTCACTCTTAGCAAGTACTCACATGCAGAATGGAAGAAAGTGTACAAGGACATTCTCAAGGTCTCCTGAAGAGCTTAAATATTCATTATGAAACACTAGAGACAATGGCACAGCAGGAGAGACTTGCATGAACTGATGCTAAGTGAAATGAGCAGAACATTATACATGGCAACAATAAGACTATATGATGATCAATTCTGATGGACATGGCTCTCTTCAACAATGAGATGTTTCAAACCAGTTCCAATTGTTCATTGAAGAAAGCCATATACACCCAGAGAGAGGGATATGAAATGTGGACCACAACATAACACTTTCATACTCTCTATTGATGTTTGCTTGCATTGTGTTTCCTTTCTCTGATTTTTTTTCTTGTAGATTCAATTTTTCTCGTACAGTAAGATAACTGTAAAAATATGTATACACGTATTCGATTTGTCAAGTATTTTAACATAATTTACATGTAGTGGACTTCCTGCCATCTAGGGGAGGGGTGGGGACTAGGAGGAAAAAAAATGTAACACAAAGCTTTGTAAGGATTAATGTTGAAAAATTACCCATATATATGTTTTGCAAATAAAAAGCTTTAATAAAAAAATTAGAGACAATGGCACAGGATTTCCTGGGATGGTGAACTTTCATCCAAGAAGGTATTGCACTCCATGAAACAAAGCTCAAAGGAAAAGCAAGCTACATAAGTTCAGAGACATCTCCATCCCAAATGTTCTAATAGACTATTTGTATCCAACCTGTATTAGAGCCTTCCAAACTTGTATTGTACCCTGACCTCAACATCAGGAGATCATTGGTCCTATAAAAATGAAAGACAAATAACTAGAACACTCATATAATAGTATTTGGCCATTACTCAATCAATGATCATCTACCTTAGTGGTAGTGGGAGAAGCAAATTTTTATGTAGGAGAAAAGAAAAACTGAAAATGATATTGAGAGAAAACTTATTGCAAAAATGATCACTTAAAATCAAATGAAATGCAGGTCCCAGAGAGGAAGTCAGTCAGTTAACAAGTAAATTACGAAGTATCTATTCTGTGCCAGGCACTGCTCAGCACTAGATATACAAATGGCAAAAGGTTGTCTTCCTTGGTTCCTTGTCTTCAAAGAGCTCACAGACTAATTAATGTCAACATGCAAACTGCTATGTACAAATAAAATGTACGAATGAGAAAAAACCAAGAGAGAAGAATTCAACATTAAAAGAAAGAGGCAGGATCTTAGATGACTATTTTGTTTAGAAATTTATAATAGTTAACACCTCACTTTCTTGATACCACTTGTCTGGCAATTTTAACTATTTGTAAGAAAAAAATAATATCTCTGCAGTCAAAATAGATTCAGTAAAATCTATGGACTAAAACTCATATACTTTACTAAGAAGAAAGCCTTTCAGACTCATACTCAGAGAGAATTTACTTTGTGCAGTTTTAACAACTTCACATATGTGCTTCTCCATTCAGGTACTAAATAGATTAGAAGCAGAAACTGTTAACGGAGAAAGGAGACAAAGAGCTACTAATGGCAAAAGCAAAAAGTGACAACTAATAGTGTAATAGCAAAATTTTGAGAAGAATTATGTGAAAATGATATAGGGAATATAGCAGTGGTTTTAGGGTCCCCCTTCCCAACCTCAACAAAAAGAACCATAAGAATTAAAAAAGTACAACAGTTAATGGATCACAGTATTTTATGAAGATTAGATTGGGGACTGAACACACTAAAGATTTAATATGGTGGAATAATATTATTTTGAGTACTGCTGAGGAGCTGTTAGGAATGCAGGGGAGAAGGGAATCAATATTCAGTGCAAAAGATAAATAAACTAATTGCCAGAAAATGTCCTGTTTTCAGAAATTTGATCTTAAGGATTTTCTAGACAGATAATGATCACTGATTGGTTGGAAACTATTTTTGTGAAAGAGTTGAATTTCTCAGAGAAATACAAAGAGAACTAGAGGGATAAAAGATAGGGATTGTAAAGTTTGGAGTAGGAAGATGCCCTTTTCTGTATAACTCTGCCCTGAGGCCAACTTACTGAATGGTGAGTCCCTATCTGGCATACTTATTTTTGGAGGAACCCCATCCATGCTATACATTTTCCTCTCAGCTAAACTCGATCTCCTAAATTACTTTGCCTCTCTGGTGCACCCCCTTTTCCCAGCTTCCCTTTATGTTTTGTCTTTTCCTATTAGAATGTAAGCTTCATGAAAGTAGGGATCGTCTTGTATTCTTGGATTTCTATCCCTAACATTTAGTACAGTATCTGGCATAAGCAATTAATAAAGTTTGCTCTCTCTCTCTCCCTCTCCTTCTCTCTCTCTCTCTCTCTCTCTCTCTCTTTCTCTTTCTCTCTCTTTCTCCTTCTCTCTCTGCTTCTATCTCTCTTTGTCTCTCTTTCTTTCTCTCTTTTCTCTTTCTTTCCTCTTCCTCCCTTTTTCCCTCTCTCACTCCCTCCCTCCATACATCACTTGTAGTCAGTTTGTGTATTTATCTAAAAAAGATACAAAACAGATAATTTAAGACAACTGTCATTTTACAAATGAGAACACTGAGATCAGAGAAGAGAAATGATTTAGTCAGGCAAGCAAATAGCTAAATCAGGATTTGAACCTAATTTCACTAACTCCAAATCTAGTTCTCTTTCTGACACATCAAAGCAATAACTGAGTGCAGTAAGAAGGGAAGAAGTTTTAGGACAAAGTGAGTTTTTATAGGCAAATATTGAATAATCAATTATACACACACAGAAGAGAAGATCCTTATGTCAACTTGGGGTATAGAGAGGGCAGGGAATAGAAAAGAAATCGTGCATGGAGAACTGGATGGAGGAGATATCTACATATGTTTGCTTAATTGTAGGGGACATTCTTATTGGTAGATAAAAAATTGATCTTTACTTATTTCTTTGATAGGTCACATGCCAAAATAAAATGATAAGAAATGCTTATATCATAACTTGCTCAAATTACTCTAAACCTCTAAGCCATGAATACAGGAGATGGGGAGCCAGAGTTAACACAACACAATGATTAATGCTCATGCTGATGAACATGAATCATCAAGAAAAGTTTAGACTGGCCTCAATATATTCTTTTTTTTTGGCTGAGGCAATTGGGGTTAAATGACTTGCCCAGGGTCACACAGCTGGGAAGCGCTAAGTGACTGAGGCCAGATTTGAACTCAGGTCCTAAGTGTCTGAGGTCAGATTTGAGGTCCTCCTCCTGAGTTCAGGACTGGTGCTCTATTCACTAAGCCAGATTTCAATATACTCTTGAAGGGAAAAACAAAAACAAAATCAGAAAGCTTGTCCATTAAATACTTCAAGATTCTGTGGGTCTGAAATCTTTTTGAGGTGGATACTCCCTCCATCATTCAATTATCTACCTGACCTCGCCTTTTTATCTCTGGTTACCACAGTTCATATCTTCCCATAGATCTAGATACAGAGGATCCACCCAACAGAATGTTTTCCTTTCATGAATATTCCACCTGTGCAGCTAGATAGACAACCCTCAAGACTAGTCCATAGATAAGTAGAAAATAGAAATGTAGAGCTATAGATAGATAGATATCTATAGATATGATACACATATGCATGTTTTATTATATACATGTATACCTGCATATATAGATTTGTACAAAGTAATGTATATTAATAGGAATTTAGTATTATTAAAATTTAAAAATAAAAATAATATCTATCTCTTATCTTTCTTATTTTCTTTATGGCACCATTAGGAATGACATTGAGGAATTATATAGCTAGTGACCAAATATATTTCTTCTGCTTCCCTCACATAACAATAATCATAATAACTCATTTCTGTGGCAATTTCTGTAAAACATGGCAAGGTAAGCAATGTAAATATTCAAATCCCATTTTATAGGTATGGAAATTGAATTTCTGGGGCCTAAGTGACAACTCCATAGTCCCATAACTAGAAAGTATCAGAGCTACTATTCTGATTCTGAACTCCTGGCTCCATATCAAATACCCTTTCAATTATTCTAGTGTTCCTCCTATTATTTTGGAAGCTGTATATTCTTTATTCTATGAAGATTTTTTTTTTAATCCCTTTGAAACACAGACATTCTATGAGAACTTAGTAGAGGAACATTTGCAATGATACTCCCCAAAAGAGATATCCTCTTCTGGAAAGAGTACGTATTCTATATTGGGGAATAATTATATACGTGTATATGTATCTATATGTTAATGAAGTGGAGAAGGATTCAAGGAAAGTTTAATTGCATTTCACCATTGCAGTTGAGTCAAACCCTTCCTGACAGTGTCATCCATCATGAATGACAGCCAAGAGAAGGTAAAGGAGGACTGCCAGATTCTTGCCCAGCCACTATGGGTTTTCTCATCCCCATTTCACCCTGTCATTCAGTTTACAATCCTTTTTGTTGCCTGCAATCATCCTCCAAGGATATATTTATCATTATGAAAAAACCTGAATGACATCAGTGATGGTCCTTACCCCTCTATGCTCTGATTCAATAAATAATGTCTATTAAAATGTAAGGAAGGTGTATAGAGGCAAGTCCTTGAAAGTTGTTGGCAAGAACAGAATGATGTAGAGCTTAATGGAATAATACTGTACTTAAAAAAAAGATAAATATGAAGAATTTAGAAAAATGTGGGAAGACAGATGAAGTGATACAGAGCAAAGTAAGCAGAACCAGGTAAACAGCATACACAATGAACATGATGGTATAAATAGAACAACAACCAACAAAGTTAAACTCTCTCTAATTATAATGGCCAAACTTATCATTGTTGAAGAGATGAGAAAATATACTCCCCTCTTTGCAGAAGTTGTGCATCATTGATGTGGATTGTTGCATATATCCTCAGATTTGGCTGATTAGTTTTGTTGGCTACTTGGGGGTAACTGCTTTCCTCCCACATTTTTTCTTTTTAGTTCTAGTTCTTTGTTAAATGCAATGGATGACTTGCTAGGTAGAAGAAGGGAAAGATTACATTTGGATATGAAGACAATGAAAAAAAGTTATCTGTTTAAAAAAAAGATAAAAGATAAAGCTGTTAGCAAAAATGAGGCAAAATTCTTTTTTTAGTGCAAGGCCCTGAGCAACAGAATGTATTTTCTTCTCATTAGAGATATGACTAACATCATACAACTACTATGCTTTTAAAGATATGATATAGTATCTTTCTTCAAAGTTTCAATCAGATTCTACTTCTTCCAAGAAGTCTTCCCTAATCCCTATAGTTATTAATACTCTCTCCCTCTAAAAATTACCTGTGTTTATTTACCTGTGAATATATTATGCTTTACTGTAGAGAATAAACAATTGGGCATGGGACAAGGACTGTTGGTCTTATCATTGTTTCTCCAGGGCCTGCAAAGAACCTTTTACATATCAAACACTTAATAAATCTATATTGAATTGGTGAATGAATGAATAAACATTTATTAAATTCCTACTCTAGTACCCTACAACTCTGCTAAGCCCCGGGGGGATACAAATGCAAAAGTGATAACAGTTCCTGATCTCAAGGAATTTATCTTCTAACATATGTTTTCTTTCTTTTCTAAAGTCAAAGTTTTGCTTTTCTATATGCTTTTGATACCTTTGACTTAGAGGAGCTTAAAAGTCTTAATGATCTTAAAGCTATTCTTTCCTTTTTGAAAGATAGGAAATGTAGAATTAGAGCATCCAAAGTCACCTTAAGTTTTCAGAAAGAGTTTTCTTTTAACAAAAAAAAAAAATTGATCATTTGCAGACTAACACATCTTTTCTTCTAGAGATCTCCCAGGATGATTAGAAGTATAAAATTCATTTAATATGGAACATCTCTGAAGAGGGGAAGCATTATACTAATTATACTGACACTGCCTATTTGGGTATACCTTCAAAGTTACTGCAATCATACAACATAATCCTATATGCATGGCTTTGTAGATTTTTTTCCCCTAGACCTGTGACTTCATTGATTTCATTGGGTCCTAGTGAGAAAATTTCCTCTACCAATATAGGCTGGCCCCTGCTTTCCCACTGATAGTTTTGAGTTGTCTCAGGCACTGAGAAATTAAGTGACTAATTCAGGGTCACACAGCCAAAATGTATCATAGGTGAGATTTGAAATCCAATCTTACTGACTCTGAAGTTAGATCTTTATCTGCCTTGACTTACTGTTTCTCTATATAGAACTACATATTCAAATAAAACCCTCTCTCTCTCTCCCTCTGTCTCTCTCTCTTCTGTCTTTCTGTCTCTTTTTCCTTCTTTCCTCCTTCCCCCCCTCTCCCTCTCTCTTTCCCTGTCTCTGTCTCTCCTTCTCTTTCTGCCTCTCTCTCTCTCTCTGTGTGCATCTCTTATCTCTCTGTCTCTGTCTCTTTCTTTCTCTCTGTTCCCTTCTCTCACCTCACCTACTCTTTCTCTCTCTCTCTCTCTCTCTCTCTCTCTCCCTCTCCCTCTCCCTTTCTCTCCCCCTCTTCTGTTCCCCCTTCTCTTACCTCACCTCACCTACTCTTTCCTCCTCCCCCTCTCTCCTAGGGTACAGAATTTGCAATATTGATATTATGTTAAAAGTTTTTCTCCTGCTTCTGCATCACCTTATAAGCCTTGGAAATGAAGTCATATGACAGAATAAAGTGTGGCTCTCTCACGCTACCTGCCAGTCCCTAAGCTCTGGATCAAGTTGCAAGTGTAGACATGAGTGAAAGACCTAAGGTTTAGAGGAAATAAAAAGCAGTAAGTTATTATGGTTTTTCATGGTGTTGGAGATGGGGATCACTTTTGATGTTTGTGAGGTCTGGGATTGTGAAGACTGAGAAAAAGAAGTCTGGAGGTACATTGGAGGTGTAGACATAACTGAAGATTCTTCTCACAAATCCAAGAGCTGGTGCTCTAGGAAGGTAACTAAGCGCCATCTGTTGGAGCTTGAGGGGAGTGGTAGGACTTCACAAGGGTAGGGCTGGTAGTGAATGGATTGTGAATGGGAGTGAGGGAAGTTGTTAGAACACAAATAAGGACAGAGTCAGGGAGGGAGAGCGGGAGGAAGAAAACACCTGCAGAGGATAGAAGGATTACCTCCTGGTGGGAGAGTTTCAAGCCAGGGGACGAGATGTGGGGGACAGTAACAGCCAACAATGATGGAGAGCATGGGGCAGTGATGCCTGCTGAGAGCTGCAGAAGGCAAGAACTGCAGGAAATAAACAATACTATATAATCAAAGGAAGATGCAAAGCAGAGCATCGATGGGGTCGTTGGGGGTCAGGAAGCCCCCTCCTGGAGTTTTACCCAAAGCCACATTATAGGACACTGAACCTACCCAGGTCTCTGGGGAAAGAATTGTTTGCTGGTATGTACTACCACTTCTGAAAAAGAGGTCAGTCAGGGCAGTCTCTGATCAAACTAAGTCATTTTCATGGTAAGGAGCAATATAAAGAAGTATTCAAATCCCAACTCTTCCACTGTGGTTTCAAACGCCATATGGGGTCTTGCAACTGAATGTGAGGGTTGCAAAATTATGATCATCAGTAAATGCTTGATTTGTGTACCTATATGCCTTGGGTCACATAAAAATTTCTCAGGCAAAAAGAGGTCATGAATGGAAAAAGTTTAAGAAGCTCTGATTCAAACAATCTGATAACAGAATGTAAACAGTTTGATAATATTACAAAATATTGGGTATTATATGATAATGAATGGCTATATGGTTATCAAGAAATGTTTACTTTATATACTTATTGTATAGATCTATATACCTTGGGTCACATAAAAATTTCTCAGGCAAAAAGAAGTCATGAATGGAAAAAGTTTAAGAAGCTCTGATCAAACAATCTGATAATAGAATATAAACAGTTTGATAATATTACAAAACATTGGTCATTATATAAAAGTGAATGACTATTTGATTATCAGGAAATGTTTGATTTGTATACTTATTGTATAAATCTATATACCTTGGATCACACAAAAGTTTCTCAGGCAAAAAGAGGTCATGAATGGAAAAAGTTTAAAAAGCCCTGATCCAAACAATCTGATAACAGAATGTAAACAGTTTGATAATATTACAAAGCATTGGTCATTATGTGAAGGTGAATGGCTAAAACTTAGCCACTTTTATAGGCTTTTTGAAAGGCAGACTGGCACAACTCTGAGTCAGTTAAAAGGAACCTCTTATAGAAGACATCTCTTTAGGAAGCTACTAAAAATTAGTTTCCACTTTCCCCCTTGCATCTGTTGTAGGAAGCAATTTTTTTCTTTCCTTCCCCAGTCAGCATTGGCATCTTGCAGCAGAAGCACAAGGCTTTATTCAGTGGAGCTGAGTAAGTGAATGAATGAATGGATAAAAAAAATTTATAAAGAATTTTACTATATGTAAAGATTGGGGATACAAATAGAAAAGCTCAGGAAATGGTATGAAATTTTTGATGATCTTAGGTTAGGGTATGGATTGTGTTTTTTCTAAAAGTACATAACAGTATCCTAGGACAGTTTGTCAGTCGAGCCTGTAGCTGGAGATGATAATGACGACAACCAAGCAGTGAGGCAGCATCTGGCAATGACTATGAGACCAAGGTCAGTGGAAGTAATGTAAAGATATTAGGGGTCCAGTATCATATGAAATGTGTTTCCTATGGGTATGTCCCTCCATTTTTTAATTCCATGAGTATATTTACAAATAGTATACATCAGATTTATAGAGCAGATGTCTTGTTATTATTATCATTTCATTTTAGTGATTTGCTTTGAAAGAGTTGTATATTCTGATTGAAGAAAACACACACACACTAGTGGGGGCTTATGAACTATAGTTTTAGGAATGATGATCTGCTGAGTGTCTAGTACTTGGGGTAGTCAACCCTCCCTCTTTAGACAGTCCCCCAACTCAACCTATAAGTGAGAATTGAAGTAGCCTAAAATAGTTTATGTTTTAAGCCTTGTGAGATTATAAGGGAAGCAATTTCCCCTTGAGTTGTGTAGACTAGAGCTAGATACTGAAATTCCCATGTCATATCTGTGGGAACAACAAGCCAGAGAACTGAATGGTCCCCAGAGCGTACTCAGCCCCCTTGTATTAGGGCACAAGGATTATACTGGTAAGGTTAAATACTTCAAATCTGTGATATCATTCTCAGATGTAGATCTCATTCTCGTAAATAATCTTTGAGAGCAATTGCAATTAAAAATATTCATCATCTGGTAGTCAATTTTTGAGTGATAAATAAGGTTAACATGCATTAAAATGGATATAATAGATGTCAAGTGATCTTGAGGCACAGATTAAATCCACTATTAATTCAACCTTTCCAGACTCTACAACTTCTTTTCTTAAGACTATGTAGATCATGTTGAAAGCTTCACTCTATCCAAACCAATATTTTTGTTAAACCTGTAACAGAACTATAGCAGGGGCCATTCCATGGAGCATGTACAGAGATGAGCAGAGCCCTCCTGGGCCCAGGAATAGAATGTGTTGTGAAAGAATATCAATAGCATGTACTTGTTTGTGCTTCAGTTCATTTAAATAATTGAGCAGGGAAGACATTTTCAATATCTCTCAGCCTCCTTCAGAGGTATCTAGAATTGTATCTAAATATAATCACAATTTAAGAGCAAGAAAGAATCTCAAAGATGGTCTATTTTAAATAGTTCCTGACCAAGAATCCCTTTCTACAAAACACTTATCAAGTAGTTATTTAGCCTTTGCTCAAAAAACTTCAACAAAGAGGAATCTACTCATTCTTAAGACAGTTTATTCCATTTTGGGGTAGCTCTAATTGTTAGGAATGGGCAAATAGGTAGTACAGTGGATAGAGTGCTGGGTCTAGAGCCAGGAGGACTCAACTTCCTGAGTTCAAATCTAGCTTCAGACACTTACTTTCTGTATAAAGCTGGATAAGTCATTAAACTCTGCCTCAATTTCCTCATCCATAAAATGAGTTAGAGAAGGAAAACCACTCCAGGATCTTCATCAAGAAAATCCCTAATGAGGTCATGAAAAGTTAGATATGACCTAAATAACTGAGTAATAACAACAAGTTATTAGGAAATTTTTCTTTATCCCTAAATGAAATCTACCTCTCTGCCTCTCCACTTTATGTTTCTATATCTGTCCTCTACGGCCAAGCAGAAAAAGTCTAATCCCCCTTTCCCAGCCTAGACTTTTTAACACTTCAAAAACCATGGAATTTCAAGGTTGAAAGGAATCTCAAAGACCCTCTAGTTCAAAAGATACTTTAAAAAGAATTCCTCCTACAACATACCCAGATAAATAGTCATCCAAAATTTTTGTTGAGGGCCTCTAATGTTGGGGGACTGACTTCCACTCTAGGTATTCTGCTTTGGCATATCTCTAATTATTAAGAAATGTTTTTCTTACATCAGGCTTGAATTCATCTACTTGCAGTTTTCTTTTATTGATTCTGGTCTTCTGTAGGGGCAAAAAAAGAACAATTCTAATCCTCTTTTAAGCAGCAGCCCTTCAAATACTTGAAGACAGTTATCCTATCCCTTCCAACTTTTCTCCAGGATAAAATCCCCACTCCCTTCAACATATCTGTACAAGTCTATTATCTAGTACTTTTACCATCCTGGGTGACAATTCTGGATATGCAATGATTTGTAAGCATATTTCTTAAAATCTGGTGACCACAGTTAAATGCAAATGTAAACTAATGAAGGTCTAGTACAGTGGAAATATTAATTGGTCCATTAATTATTGTTCTTTGTGTCCAGCCACTTAACCATTTCCAAATCCATGTATCTACCTGACATATTTCTGTCATATGTCAGCATAAGCATAGCATAAAAATATTTTGTCAATTGTTTGGTTAAAAAACCCATCTAATATCCTAAAACACAATTTAACTATTTGAGAAAAACTATTTGAGAAGTGTCTGATGCTTTTGTCCATCCTAAATCTAACATACTTGTAACATTTATTTTTCTCATAAACAATTCTTATTGATGATATTAAATCTAGTGTCCAGGGAAAATTACCTTATGTAGCCCTTGTATTCCCATCTGCACATTTGAGTCTAAAGTTCACTTAAAGGCTATAAGTTAGAAAAATATGACTAAAGAAACAGCAGTTGATATTCTATACCAATTTTATTGCGTCTCAAGGGCCCAGAGAATATGGATGATCTTGACTTGGGTATACAATGTAAATTTTCAGAATAACCTGTTTCCTATTAGCACTCATGTAATTAAAAATGGCAAGTACTTAGTTTATTGTCACTGTTTAATATTTGTTTTATAACTAGTAAAGAGAAGAAAGTGGAGCCTGGCAATTTTTCCTTTGGGAAATAGATACAATCAGAATCATCAACCCAAGTATACATTAAATGGCATCTAAATCACATTTATCTCCCACTAGAGAGCAAGGAAAACAGTGAATGTGTCTCCAGAAATTAAAAATTAATAGCCATAAGAAGACTATAAATGGAGTGGGGTGAAAAGGATGTAGGTTTTGTGTTTTGTGGAGAGCAGCCATAAATACATTTTGTTGAATATTTGGTTCCAGTAATTTACTCAAGCTCAAATGAAACAATACATAAAATACTTTGCAAACCTCAATGTTGTATTAATGAGAATCATACAGGACAATAATTGCATCTGATTCTTCTTATTATTATTATTAAAAAGCCTAATTTACAAAAGCTCCCTCAAAACTATATAATTTAGGGCTGTAAGCAGGGGTATGCTGAATCCAACCTGAACAAGTCCCAGATGATTGTTAAATTTTAACTGTGAGCATTTACACCTCAGAAACTGGCAAAAGCTACAAATCAGGGCTTGCTTTTATTGTTTTGTTTATTGTCTAGACTTCAGAAAGTAATAGGGAATATGTTAATAATAGAGATTAAACTTAAAAGTGGGCCTTGCCTACATTCTATCTCTTTCCCTATTTCAGTCCTCTAGAAGTTGTTAAACATTTACCAGCACATCTTAATGTTCAATTTAGAATAGATTTTTTAAAAATCATTTTATAGTTGGGAAACTGAATCCAGATATAGCAAATTACTTGTTCAAGGTCATACAAGTAGTTGAACCAATATTCAACCCTCTGATATTTGTCGTTGTTTTGTTTTCAGTCCTGTCTAACTCTATGCCTTAATTCGAGGTTTTCTTGGCAGAGATGCTACAATGTTTTCCCATTTCCTTCTGTAGTTCATTTTTCAGATGAAGAAACAGAGGCAAACAGTATTTAGTGACTTTCCTAGGGTAATACAACTAGTAAGTTTCTGAGGCTGGATTTGAACTCAACTCATGAATATGAGTCTTCCTGATTCCAAATCCACTGCTTTATTTACTCTACAATTTCTCATGATTCTTCCCTGACCTAGTCAGCCTATATTTGGAGGTATTTCCCCCTTCCCCTATCATGTTATCTAGTTAAACAGTTGGTCTACAATGTTCAAATTAAAAACTCCACTTTATTATTCATGATCCTCGGTTTAGTGAGATTTCAATCTTATTTGCTTAAAGTCACCGAAAGACCAAACAAGTAGTAACTTATGCTACTTAATGTTGAATCTTCTAATAAAGTCAGTAAATAAGCATTTATTAAGAACCTACTATGTGCTACACATTGTGCTAAATCATGGGGATCAAAAGAAAGGTAAAATACAGTCCCTGCTCCTAGAGGAGTTAGCAATTTAATGGGGGAGAAATGGGAAAGATAACCTGTGTATATGTTTTCGGATATGTATGTGTGTGTGTGTGTGTGTGTGTGTATAATACATATGCATATAAGCAAGCTGTAAACAAGAAAAATCAACAGAGAGAAGTTACTAGAATTAAGAGATAAATTAGAATTAAAAGTAGAAAGTAAGAGAAATCCAGGAAGCAGAGATGAGGAAAGAAAGAATTTCAGCCATAGGAAAGAGCCAGAGAAAAATCCTGGAACCAAGAGATTGAGTGTTTTGTTTGAGGAATACTAAGGAGGACATTGCCACTGAATTGAAGAGTTGGGGAAAGATGGGAGGCTAGTTAGTTATGAAAAACCTCGAATGTGAAACAGAAACTTTCATATTTGAGTCTGTAAATAATAGAGAACAACTGGAGTTTATTGAGTAGTGAGGTAACATGGGTAGACCTATACTTTAGGAAAATCAGCTGCTGATATATAAAAATAGAGGGAGATTCCTGAAAAGAATAGATAGGAGTGGAAAGAGCCATGGTGGTGACAGTATCATAAATGAGAAGTAGAGGGAGCAATGAAAATTGGAGAGGTGTTAGGAAGGTGAAATCTCCTGGCCTTGGCAAGAAATTTGATATGGGGAGTTAGAAATATTAAGAGATAGTGAAGAAATGAGGATTACACCCAGGTTGTGATCTGGGACTTGAGAGGATGGCAGTGTGCTCAACAGTAATAGCAAAATTTGGAAGGGAGGGGTGGTTCAGCGAAAATATAATGAATTCAGATTTGGACATATTGAGTTTAAAGCTAGACATCAAAGTTTGAGATATCTGAAAGGCAGTTGGAGAGGTCATTCTGGAGATCAGCAGCAAGGATAGAACAGCTAAATAGATTTGAAAATCATCAACTTGGAGATGGTAATTAAATGCATAAAAGCCTGGATCAGCCAGTGAAGTGAGACAGTGAGGAGGGCCCAGGAAAGCCTAGTTATCTTTAAAGTCATAAATCTATCACAATCATCATGTTTTTCTTCCTTATTTCAGAGAAGAAGACATTGAATCACTTTTTTTTTTTAATAAAGATTTTATTCATCTTTAAGCCAACTTCACTTAAAGTATATTTTTGGGGGGATTAGGAAACAGTGTTTTCATTTTGCCTAGTAGCATAACTCAGGCTTTATGTGGATCATATTAAAACCAAATCTTTCCCCCATCTTAGACTTCAGCTGTCCTATCCTTGCTGCTGATCTCTATGTCCAAGTTGAGCTTTAATAAAACCTGGTCTTGTATTTAGGAATTATGATATTATGCTCCCATTAGTACCAGCACTGGTTAGATGCTTTCCAGAGAGTGACCATTAGAATTTTTTAAATATATATATTATATATATATTTTTTCATTCATGGTAATAACATGATTTCTTTTTTTTAATTAAAGCTTTTTATTTGCAAAACATATGCATGGGTAATTTTCCCCTACTTCTCCCAACTCCCTCCTCTAGAGAGCAGGTAGTCCAATATATATTAAATATGTTAAAATATATGATAAATACGACATATGTATACAAATTTATACAGTTATCTTGCTGCACATAATTTCTTTTTAAAGTGAAAATGACAGTCAAAAGCTAGACTTATCACAAGATACTTTAAAAGTCACTACTTAAGAATACTACAAATGTCATTTTGTAGGAAATAGATTGTTTTTTCTTCTTTTTTTATGACATCTTGTAACTATCTGGTTATCCTTGCTTAGTGGACATTTCTAAATAATGGATTCTTCTTTGTTTTGTCTTAGGCAAAACAATTCCCTAGTTTCCTCTTGCTTTCTTAGAAGAAGCAGAAACCTAGGAGATTCTTATTTTTCTTGATTCCCAAAGACTAAAGAATGAAATCTGACATTTCTGTATTACTTTAATGTTAGTAAAATGCTACATATAGTTGCCTATTTTGATCCTCAGAGCAAGAAGTACATAACACACATATATTATTATCCCTATTTTACAAATGGGGAAACTGAGGCAGCGACCAGTTAATTGACTTGCCCAAGGTCACAGAACTGTGTGTAATTGTCCCCTCAAGCCTCCAGACTTAACTCCATTCTGGTGACTTCCATATTTGTTAAACTGAATTGAACTGTTTGATTTTAGTATTTAGTAAAGCTCTTTGTATGAGCTCCAGAAAAACCTTGTGCTAAATTTTACTGAATTGTGAATTGTATGAGTGGTGTTTCACTCATTTCTGCATGAGGTATCACCCTAAGATTTGGACAAATAAATGCATTCAGATAAGCTCATAAGCAGACAATTATTGAGCACTCACTGCTTAGAATGTGATATTGTTTTGATGAAGTTGGTGGGTGGGCTGGTAAAATGAGAGTGATAGGTATAAGTACAGCCTGGAAATTTCCATCTGGCCATGGTTTTTTGAATAATACTCCTTAAAGGCTATCTCTCCCCTTTCCCATTGGACATACTCTTACTTTTGCACATTTTTCCCTCACTTAGCTAAGAGGATAAAGGTTTTTTTAAATCTCTTTTCCCTTCTTTCCTGAATATTTTGATGTTTGCCTATGTTTCTTGGAGGCCCAGTAGCCCTTCTATTATCTAAGGACTGCTTTGCAAATTGTAGTCAGCCAAGATTGCTTAGTATTTAGCACATGTAGCTTACCTGATTAGTTGCTATTAAAGCTAATGTAAGACAAATACTCCAGGTCTGGTGAGACTAGGGAGAAAAGTGACTATAACTTTAATAATGCCATTGGGAATATGCATGACCTCACACCTCCAACCCTGACATTGTTTAACCAAACCCCACAACTTGTGAATTTCAATTATTTGTTCAGAGGGGCCATTCATAATTGCCTGGGGTAAGCCTGCCTTTAGGATGCAAAGCAGAAAACAATGAAAATGCTACAAGGGCGAATTAGAACAGGGGCACTTAAACGTATAAATTAACTGGGCCTCTTTTCACAGCTTTCCCTTTCTATTCGGAGAGGCTTCAGTCTGGTGACATCAAAGACAGGATTATGTGAGAAGATAAAAACTTGATCTAATGTCCATGTTTGAAGTCATGAAAGTCCTTCTCTCTCTTCTAGGCAAAATAACCCTCCTTATAACACAAAAAGCCAGGGTCCAGGTGCAAGGGGTTGGGGGTGGGCTGGGGGAAATTGGCAGGAAGGGACCGGGCAATTTGAGGCAGGAGGAAATACTGTCTGTCTCTGCCGAAGCCGGCATCTTTCCAAACTGGCTAATAGATTGTTTGTAGGCTTTGGGAAGCTTTGTTCGGCCAATTAATATGTTAAGTCTTTCTTTTAAGCCTGGGACATTTTGTGTCCTGTTGGGATGGCTCTTTAATGAGATTTTAACTAGGCTTCATCTCACTAACAGGGGAAACCTAGTACTGAATTACATCAAGGGAGGAGAGAGTGTACCTAAATTCAGGATCATTAACTAATTTGTTTTCTTCAGTATTATTTAACAATTAAAGATCTTGCCCCTAATAAACTGTGCATGTTCACACAGGACCTACTGGGGGAGTGGGCCAGTTATTAGTTCTAGTCAAAATGACAGGCTTTGAGGGGGCAATAGCTATAGAAAACATTACACAATTGATAAGAAAGCTTAATAAAAATGAAAATGAGCTATAAGTTAGTACAGTGTACTTATTTAGACTTAACAGGTATTGTTTGGAAAAAATAGAAGCAGTCTTTGTCCCTCCAATAATAGGGACAGTTATTGTGGATTGGTATTGATGAAAGGTTTTTTTTTTTTTTTAATTTTGTTTTTTTGCTTTAACTAGAGTACAGAAAGCTATGAACACATGCCTTTTAGAACCCTTGGTTCCTTGAGCACTAAATCAGCATTCAAGTGGTTGGTTAATCTCCCAAGGGCCAAAATAAAGTGCTCTGGCCTAGTTTATAACACAGACTACTAAATAGAAAGCTTCCCCCCCCCCTTCCCCAGGCACCAAACCCTAGCAAATATGAGGTTTAAGACCAGTTGTTTGGTCTTTACATGAAGATATCATACTGGTTCTTTATTGCATTTTTTCCTCCCTCTTTTTTATTGAACTAGGTATTCTTGCCACAATAGAAGATATTTGGAGACCACATGCATCACTTTGGCAAGACATGGGACATAGATTTGAAAACCACCTAGAGATCTTGGATTTTGATTACAGCAACTCCAAAGCCCCCTTATTCCTCCCAGAATAGAGTACTGCTGTCTCTACTACTAGAAAATCAAGGGAAAGGGCTATGAAATATGATTATACATTGCAGGATTTCCCCAATGCTGATCAACTAAGTGACCAATAAATTTTGGAACATTGCCATGTTTTACCAGAGAGGTGGTGATTATGAGTACAAAATGAAGCATACATTGTCAGACATGACCGATGCTGATTTGTTTTTTGTAACTGTCTTTTATTTTTATGCAAGGAAGAGTTCTACTGGGGGGAAAAGGAAAATGAGGGACATTGCAAGGGAGGTTAAAAAGATAAAAGATGCTAATAAGGGGTTTGGGATTAGACCTATTATTTTACTAGTATGGTAACTCTCAGAGGAGGAAATTCTCTACCAATGCTTCCTCTTCAAATTATAGTCTTTGGAAAGTTAGTTGCTTAGAATAGGCCTTCTTAAAATTTTTTCACTTGTGACCTCTTTTCTCCCAAGAAAATTTTATAGGGTCCTGGGCTGCTCCAGTGCAGATCAGAAAAGGAATTCTTGAAATGAAATTAAAATAGGTATACAAATCAAACTTTTATTGATAATGTCATAATTTTACTACCCTCATATTTGGTTATGAGACCCCAGATGGGGTTGTGAACCACAGTTTAAGAAGCCCTGGCATAGGACATTATTAGTACCTTGATCAGAATTTGTATAGGCATGTGTATATATGTGTGTATATATATATGTATATACATGTATATATATATACATATATACATATGTACACAGACATTGTATATATTATATATTACATACATTGTATGTATTCACATATGTGTATAGTTAACTAAGATTGTAAAGACTGTAGAGAAGGTACCAATTTACATTAGTAGAGAAAGGTCCTGATGAAATCACAAACCAGAAATACAGTAACAACACTTGTCCCCAAATATAAATCAAGTAATGAGCTACATTTGAAAGAACAGTCTTTCCAGTTGCCTGAAGAGATCTTCAATTTTCCTTCATTGCAACTTCATTATGCCTGAACAAAACAATTACAGGGCTATTGCTTCATTTATGTAGACTAAATTTTGTTGGAGTGGGGAGTGGGTCTTTATACATAACCCATCAATGAAATTAAGACTTTTCTAGAATTGGGCAAAACTATTTGTCTCCTAAGGTGAAAATTTGCAGAAACTTCAGGGGAATGGGCAGCTTGAAGAACTCTGAAGATGGGTTTTTCCCATTCTCTTCTTTGTCAATTATCTTTTTTTTCTTGTTCACTTGTTTATCCAGAAAGACATGTTTAAATTTTATGAAAAATAATCATTTATTTTTCTCTGCTTCCCTATGGGTCTGTCAAGAAGAAAATAGGTGGATCATACTGAAAAACTATGTTTTCTTAGGGTCATCCAGTGAAGGCAGTGGTCAGTTATAGAGTCAAAAACTTACAATGAGTTGAAGTTAGAAAGCTTGCCTACATTAAATTCTTAACCAAGGAACTGGGGATCATAGTCTGATAATTATCAATCAAGTCAACCCTTGTTGTTTTATATAAAGCACTCTGGAAAAAGTCCTTTTTCTAGTCAGTGTCGATAATTGTAAATTTCTCAATTGAATCAATAACTTTAACTTCAATTCATGAATTCCTTTTCTAATCTTCACTGGAGCAGCTAAGCTATGTAAAATTTCTACCAAAATACATTCTCTATACCCTTACAAGGAGTGTATTAAGTTGGTTTTTTTTTCTTCTCTCTTTTTCTAAAAGTTTACATTTTTAAAATTAACACTAGAAAATTTTAAACCTTTCTGAGCAACTCAAACCAACCCAGTTGGTTAAAGATCCCTGCCATATGGAAGTATATTTGTTTGTGGGCCCCATTACAAAAGAACAAGCCTGAGCCACATATTCATTCTTTCTCAGATGACTCATTCACCAGCACAAACACTTTATCGACGTTTCTTCTCACCACAGCACTTGTTCAGTGCTAATTGGTGGGAACAGAGTGAGAAGATTTATATCATATGTTCACTATATTTCCCAAAGAAAAGGGATAGTCCAGGAATGTGAGAATTCAGATCAGAATTAGTTTTTTTATTTTATTTTACTTTTAAGAAGAGCTTTTGCATGTTTCAAGTACCAACGATGTCAGATCTTCTATTAAGGAAATTTTTTTTCCAGTCCAGGTTCAGGCATTGTTGGTGCTGTGTAAATTCCTACCAGATGAAAGGGAAAGGTTTTCATTTCTTGATAGTGTTTGGGAGGCCCTAGTGGAAGATTTACAGGACTTTAAGGGAGGGGGGCAATTTTAATCCTGCAAGAGGCCCTTGAAGCCCCTTAGAGGACTGGTGGCTCTGGGTGGTCCTTCTGCATCTTTTGTGGCCATTAGGGTTCCTTGAAACTTTTTTCAGTCATTGCAGTTCTTGGAAAACCTACAAGGCTCAGGGAGAAGGGTGACTATTGGAATATTTAACAAGTTCTTGATCTATCCTGGGGTTACAGATGAACTGCCTTCATGTTCAAATTTCCTGAATTCCCTGAGTCTACTTTTAAGCATTTAGGGTTAGTTCTGTGCCAGATACTAGGTTACTTCCAGAGAAGTGAAGTGATTTACCAAGGGTCAAAAAGCTGTTAAATGTCTAAGGTCAAATTTGAACTCAGATCTTCCTGATTCCAAAACTAATAATCTGTCTACCATAGCCAAATGACTTTTCAAAATTGTCTTCTGTTTCATAATTAAGAAGAATTATGTTCATGTTTTTGTAAAGCTGTCATCTGTAAAGGATCAGAGCATAAAAAATGAGTCAACTTGTATTAATTAAAAATGTTTTTATTGATATCTTTTGCTTTTTACATTGCCCAGATTTTTCCATGCATGCTTTCTACTCCCCCTCTCAGATTGGCATCCCTTATAATAAATAATTTTAAAAGAAACTGAAAAGAAGAGAAAAATTTGACAATATTGATAAATAGGTCAAATAAATTGTCATTGTATGCAATGCTCTTCATCAGTGGTTTCTGACTCTTCTCCTTCTACTCCCTGTGCCACCTTTGCAAAGAAATGTGTGTGAGAACATATATATGTGAATTATCTTGGCATATCTCTCCTTTGGGACCAAATTTATCCTTTATCCTTTTGCATCATTCCTTTTTTATTGTTTTGTAGTAGTCCATTCATTTCCATTATTGTGGTCTTTCCTGGCTCTATTCATTTTACTTTGTGTCAGTTCATGTAAATCTTTCCATATTTCTCTGTATTCTTCATATTCATAGCAATTTCTTACAGCACAGTAATATTCTATGACATTCATGTGTCATAATTTTTTCAGTTAAGTCCTCAGTCAATAGACATTTACTTTGTTTCCATTTTTTTTTCTACCGTGAAAAGTGTTGTTACAAATTATCTGGTGAATATGGAGCTCCCCCCTTTTTTTTCTATCTTGTTGAAGCATATGCCTACTGTGAAATTCCTAGTTCAAATATTTTAGCCACTTTGTTGCATAATTGTTAATTGCTTTCCAGAATGGTCATAGTAATAATTCATAGCTTCACCAATGATGCACTGATAATGTTTCTGCAACCTCTTCAAAATGGACTATTCCCATGTTTTGTTATCTTTGCCAACTTCCTAGGTAAAATTTCAATAAGCATTTATTAAATACCTAGTCTATGCCAGATATTGCATTAGGTACTGAAGATATGCCTGGACATATTCTGGGATCCAATTAGATTTCTATGGCAATTTCTTTCAGTGTCAGCATTTGCTAGATGATCTGGATTCAAGTACTGACTCCACCATTTATTATTTGTCTGATACTTCTTTGCAGAGGTGGCACAGGGAGTTAGAGAAGGATCAGAGGCTGTCAATTTATTTGATGTATTTATTGATATTGTTAAAATTTTCTCTTCTTTTTAGTTTCTTTTAAAAATTCTTTTATATAAGAGATGGATCTCTGGGAGAAGGAGTAGAAAGCATAGATGGAAAAATCTAGGCAATGTTAAAACAAAAGATACAAAAGAACTTGGACAATCATTTTACTTTTCCTGTGCTTCAGTTTCCTTATCTGTAAAAATGAGGAGAGTGAACTATATAGCTTTAATATCCTTTCTAATTCTAAAACTATGATGCTATGATCTTTAACTTGCTTTTAGGCTCTCCAACAGTCAAATCATATCTTCCACACAAAAGTCAGAAAAATTTTAAAAAATTCATTTGGGCAGCAATTTTTAAAGGTCATAGCTTGTGATTTGCTAAACAACACAATATTGTAATAGCATTTTCTGTTGTCACCACTATAAGCAACTAAACATATTAGCATTTTTACAGAAACACTTCTACTGGCCTAGAGCTTCATGATAAGAGATAGATAAATACTCCTTCAAATGTTATGAAGGAATGTAATAACTGGCACCATTTTAACATGAAACTAGCTCCTGAAAAGAGGTACATTACTGAGGATCAGCAAAAGGGAAACAGTATACACTGGAGCCTAGCAGAAGATTAATGCTGAAACAAAATACCAGATAAAATATCTTAAATATCTAGTCTTAGTCCCTCCCCTTGTCCTAGAGCTGCATTCAAACTGTCTTACTGATGTCTCCTCCTTTATATCTTGTGAGTATCTCATACTTAACATATGAAAAAGTTAACATCATTTTCATCTTCTGGCCTTTCTCCCAATTTCCTAATTTCTGTTGATGGCAGGTGATGGTTCCCTATCACCTGGATTCATTTCCCATTCTTCCTTCTCTCTTAACCTCACCACTTTCAGTTCCCAAGTTTTATGGTATCTGCCTCCAAAACAGCTTCAATATCTGCCCCTTTCTTTCCACTGATACCACTGCCACCTTCATTTGAGCTTAATAGAAGTCACTCCATGGAGCATGTCATTGACTTTATGGGAATAAACATCCACACAGTCCTTTTGATCTTTCTAAGCAGTAAGTATGACCAAGTCACTTCTCTATTCAACAATTCTTAGTTGTTGGTGTGTCCACTTCCTGCCCCCATCATCATGTGGCTTTTTTTAAAATGCAACATCTGTTTTCTCATCTGTGAACTTATAAAATGTAGAATGTCAGCTTTTTGATGGTAAAAACTGTTTCATTTTTTGTCTTTGTACCTCCAAGGGGTGGTACAGTTCCTGGCCCATGACAAATGCTGAATAAATGCTTATTGAACTGAATTGAATTGAACTTTGGTGATCTATTTCACCCTCCTCATGTTCAGAAAAAATGCTGTAATATCTCCTCTCAGGGGGAATTGCTATTTTTGTGCTATTTCCCAGCAGGTGTTCAAATGTAAAACCACTGCTAAATTAACCGATGATTATTGCAAAAACAAAACTTACCTTCAGAAGTAATGTCATTTTTTGCCTTAAGCCTGAATTGAAACATGATGGGGCAGCTAGTTGGCTATTGAGAAGGCACTTATTATTAAAGCATTTTCTATGTACAAAACATACAAAATAGCTAATGAAATTTTAAGTTTAAATAGCAGGAATTGCTCTATTCACTCCTAACTTAACTGGATTGGGGAATCTTCTGTGGACTTGGGCATATGCTCTGGTCCCTTGCTGGGGGAATGTTGTCTTGTTGGGAGAACTTGATTGCCTCAGACTGATCTCCAGTAATTATAAATATTATAAGTGTCTTGTGGGAAGATGCTTCCCCCACTCCTTTTTCCCTCAACAACTCCCTTTCCTTTCACCTCTTGGTGTGGTCTACAAGAGCTATAGAAGGTACTCCATTCATTCTCTTTTGAGTCCTTTCTCTTTGGGTGAAGGGAGATCCCCTCCTTTTTTTTTATTCCCTTGGAATGTAAGCCACCACTCACCTTTTTTCCTTACTCAGTGGTATTGTCAGTAGTCAGGAAGAATATATACTTACCTAAGGGATCTGAGGTTATAACATAAGTAACTGACTGCTTTCTACCATCTCTCCATATCTATTTTTCCCTATATACAAGTCAGTAACTAAAGATCCTGAGAAATGAATGTTTCCAGTCTTAGAGATTACTTGTGAAACTTGAGTTCCTGAGCTTCTGAGTCAGGTACCTGCTGCTCAGCAGGAAGACTTCCTGCTTCTCAGAGGAGAATAGTTTTACTTTTAGGATCATTTTGCCTCAAAGGACTTAAAAAAAGCCTTTCTCTGGCTAATCAGGAGACCTTAACCTTGTGAGGTCACATAGTGTGCAGGTAAGGAGATGAATTCAGATTCTGTTCAACAGAATAGAATTGGAATGAACAGCATAATAGAATCATCCCCAAACTGCCTTTTAAACCTTCTGTAAAGAATAGGGTAAATTGAATATTTTGTATTTGTTTTCTGAGTTTTTGCTTTTTCTGTGGTAGGGGAATTAAATAAACTAAATAAAGCACAGTCCTTTTCCTGATATCCATACCATTATACCTAGAATGGAGACTAGGCCTGAGTTGAGAAAGACAGAAAGAGAAACAGTCACAAAAAGACAGAAACATAGAAATAAAGACACAGAAAGACAGACTGAGTCATAGCTGAGACATAGAAAGACATATAAGTAGTGACAGAGAAAGAAACACAGAGATAAAAACAAATAGATGGATACAAAAGGGCACACATAGAAAAAGACAGGAAGACAGAGACATCTGACCAACATGTTCTTTAGAGTTAGGACCTCCAGAATACAACCCAGCTATATATATAAGGATAAAGCCCCTTGTAAGGGAACCTTAGATAATAAGTTAACATTTATGTTGTGTTTCTTTTTGCAGGTCATATCATTTGTTCCTCATAATTCTTTCCCCCCAGTCTGAAATGCTCTCCCTTCTCATAAAGTTTTCAAAACCCGTTCCCCCTTTTTACCCTTCCAGTCTTTTGATTATCTTCAATTTATATGTGTATAACTTGTCTGTATATTGTTTGCATGTTATCTCCCTAATTAGACTATGAGCTCCTTAAGGATAGTGATTGCTTTTTGTTTGTTTTTGTTGGTTTGTTTGTTTTGTTTTTGTTTTTGTATTTTTGTTGTTAAGCACAATGTCTGGGACAAAGTGTTATTTTTTCTTTTTAAAAATAGTATTTTATTTTTCCATTTATATGTAAAAACAACTTTCAACATTCATTAAAAATTTTTTTGAGTTTGAAATTTTCTCCCTTACAATCCATCTCCTTAGGACAATAAGCAATTTGATATAGATTATACATGTGCAGTCATGTAAAACACATTTCCATATTAGTCATGTTATGAAAAAAGAGATAGACCAAAAGAAAAAAATAACCTGTGAGGGGGGAAAAAAGTGAAAAATAGTATGCTTTGTTCTGCATTCAAACTTTTATCAGTTCTTTCTCAGGAGGTAGATAGCATTTTTCAGGATTAGTTCTTAAAATTGCCTTGGATCATTGTATTTGAAAAAATATCTGAGTTATTCACAATTGGTTATCATACAGTATTATTGTTACTGTATAAAAGGTTCTGGTTCTGGTCACTTCATTTTTCATCAATTCATATAAGTCTTTTCAGGTTTTTCTGAAAGTCTGCTCATTATTTCTTATGACACAGTAGTACTCCTTTACAATCATATACCACAACTGCATTGATTTTGTGCAAATCTTTTTTAATTTAATATAATCAAAACTATCCATTTTACAATCTGTAATGCTCTCTGTTTTTTGTTGGGTCACAAATTCTTTCCTTACCTGCAGATCTGAAAGGGAAACAATCTCACCTTCCTCTAATTTGCTTATTATATTACATTTTAAGTATAAATCATTTACCTATTTTGACATTATCTTGATATATGGTGTGAGATATTTGTCTATAACTAGTTTCTGCCAAACTGCTTTCCAGTTTTCCCAGCAGTTTTTCAAATTGTCCCCAAAACATGGATCCTTGCATTTATCAAACACTAGATTACTAAGGTCACTTGCTAATTTGTATTGGGTACCTAATCCTACTGCAGAGAGCATAACTCTGTTGGGCTGGCCACATCATTCATATGTATGTTTGCAAAAAAAAATATTTTATGGAGAACTGAGACAGGGCAAACTCTTACAAGGTGGTCAGAAAAAGCAATATTAAGACACTCTCAAGGTATCTTCAAGAGCTTCAGAATCAATTTTATGACATGGAAGACACTAGTATCAAATCACCCAGCATGGGGTGCCCTCATCAGAGAAAGTGCTGTGCTCTCTGAGCAAAGCAAAATTAAATTAGCCCCACCCCCAATGCAAGATACACAAAATTAGAGAAGCTACCCCAAAATGTTCATATAAACTATTTGTGTCAGATTTGTGGTAGAGCATTCCAAGCTCATAGTGGTCTGATCAGCCACTACTAGACACATTGTAAATTGACTCTAACATAGTGATGACACTCTGGTCCTCTTTGAGAAGAAGGGCAATAATCAACTATTCCATTAATCCACCACTTGGTTTCTTAGCTAGTATAAATTGTTATGATACTTACTGCTTTGTAACACAATTTGAGACCTAATAGGACTAGGTCACCTTCCTTCACATAGTTCTTTACTGATTCCCTTGATATTTTTGATCTTTTGCTCTTGCCTATAAAATATTTTTTTTAGCAATTTGATTTGTATGGTACTAAATAAGTAAATTAATTTAGGTAGAATTGTGATTTATTATATTGATTCAGTCCACCCATGAGCAGTCAATATTTTCCCAGATGTTTAAAGATGACTTTATTAATGTGAAAAGTGCCTTGTAATTGTATTTGTAGTTCTTGGGTTTGTCTTGGCAGGTAGATTCCCAAATACTTTATATTATCTAGTTATTTTAAAAGGAATTCTCTTTCTATCTCTTGCTGCTGGATTTTGTTGTTAACAAATAGAAATGCTGATCATTTATGTAGGTTTATTTTATATTGTATAACTTTTCTTAAGTTGTCAATTATTTCAACCAGTTTTTTAGTGGATTTTCTAGTATTTTCAAAGTCTACTATCATCTCATCTGTAAAAAATAAGAGTTTTGTTTCCTCATTGTCTATTTTAATTCCTTCAATTTCTTCTTTTATTGGTATAGGTAGTAGTTCTAGTGCAATATAGATTAATAGTGGTGATAATGGTCATTTTTGTTTCAGTCCTGATCTTACTGGAAAAACTTCTAACTTATCCCTGTTATGGATATTGCTAGTTCACGATTTTATATAGAAATGACTTACCATTTTAGGGAAAGATCCCTTTATTCCTATGCTTTTTAGTGTTTTAGTAGGAATTAAAAAATTTCTTCTGCCTCTATAGAGATAATCAAATCATATGATTTTTGTTGTTATTAATATGGTCAATTATGCTAATAGTTTTCTTAATATTGTATTCTTGGGAAAATTCTCTGCCGGTCATGGTATATGATCCTTGTGATATATTGCTGTAATTTCCTTGCTGGCATTTAAAAATATTTATATCAATATCTATTAGGGAAATTCATCTATAGTTTTTCCCATCTGTTTTTGCTCTTCCTGGTTTAGGTAACAACACCATATTTGTGTTGTGAAAGGAATTTCATAGGATTGTTCTTTTCCTATCTTTCCAAATATTTTATTGGAACGAATTGTTCTTTAAATGTTTGATGGAATCCACTTGTAAATCCATTTGGTCTTGAGGATTTTTTTTGTTAAATATTAACATTTTATTACAGTCACTTTACTTCTTTTTTTTGTTTTGTTTTGTTTTGTTTTTTTAATTTTTTAATTTTATTTGCATAACATATGTCTGGGTAATTCTTCAAAAATAACCCTTACATAGCTTTCCATTACAAATTTTTCCCCCCAACTCCCCACCCCTCCCCTAGATGGCAGGATATCCACTACATGTTAATTATGTTAAAATATTGGCAAATCGAATATATGTATACATATTTCCAAACTTATCATTGGTGTGCAAGAAAAATCTTATCTACACAAACGATATATCAGATAAAGGAAACACAATGTAAGCAAACATCAATCAAGGAGTATGAGAATGTTATGTTGTGGTCCACATTTCGCATCCCTCTCTCTGGGTGTATATGGCTTTCTTCAGTGAACAATTGGAGGTGGTTTGAAACATTTCATTGTTGAAGAGAGCCGTGTCCATCAGAATTGATCGTCATATAGTACTGTTGTTGCCGTGTATAATGATCTCCTGGTTCTGCTCATTTCACTCAGCATCAGTTCATGTAAGTCTCTCCAGGCCTCTCTGAAATCATCTTGCTGGTCATTTCTTACAGAACAATAATATTCCATAACATTCATATACCATAATTTATTCAGCCATTCTCCAATTGAAGGGCATCTATTCAATTTCCAGTTTCTAGCCACTACAAAAAGGGCTGCCACAAACATTCTTGCACATGTGGGGCCTTTTCCTTCCTTTATGATTTCTTTGGGATATAAGCCCAATAGAAATGCTGTTGGGTCAAAGGGTATGCACAGTTTGATAACTTTTTGAGCATAGCTCCAAATTGTTCTCCAGAATGGCTGTATCCGTTCACAGCTCCACCAACAATGCATCAGTGTCCCAGCTCTCCCACATCCCCTCCAACATTCATCATTAACTTTTCCTGTCATTTTAGCCAATCTGACAGGTGTGAAGTGGTATCTCAGGGTTGTCTTGATTTGCATTTCTCTGATCAATAGTGATTTGGAGCACCTTTTCATATGACTATAAATAGTTTTAATTTCATCCTCTGAAAATTGTCTGTTCATATCCTTTGACCATTTATTGATTGGAGAATGGCTTGAATTTTTATAAATATGAGACAATTCTCTATATATTTTAAAGATGAGACCTTTATCAGAACCCTTAAATGTAAAGATGATTTCCCAATTTATTGCTTCCCTCCTAATCTTGTCTGCATTGATTTTGTTTGTACAAAAACTTTTTAACTTAATATAGTCAAAGTTATCTATCTGGTTTTCAATTAAGAGTTCCAGTTCTTCTTTGGACATAAATTTATTCCATCTCCATAGGTCTGAGAGGTAAACTATATTACATTCTTGAGGATTATTTTTAAGGAGCTCCTTGAGGGCTTGTTCAATTTCTTTTTCTGAGATAGTTATTTAAGTATTAAGTACTTCAACTTTTATTAATATGGGTAGTTGATATTTTTACAAATATCTATCCATTTCAGTTAGATTGTTGGATTTATTGATGCATACTTGGGCAAAATAGCTCCTAATATTTGCTTTAATTTCATCTTTGGTGGTGTCATTTTTATTTTGAAAGTGATTTAGTCACATAGTAGTCTGCTTTTTATTTTTCCTCATGGAAAACCAAATATCCCAAGCTATATCTATATCTATTTATATCTATTTATCTATCTAAATATCTATATGTCTATGGTCTTCTTGCCTTAATGGAGTTCAGAAGTCCTATAATTCTGAGATGTGAGTTCTCTTCAGTTCCCAAGATTAGTGTGTAAAAGGAAGAAATTTCTAAGTGAAATATTAATGTTTGATTTAAGCAAGTAACTGTGCCTCAAGGCTCCAGGTGTTTCTTCTCACATGTTGCATGCAAGACAAAAGGTATTTCCTGACATTCAGAGAATGAGCTTAAAGATGAGATCAGTATTAGAAAAGGAGATAAAATTTTCTTGGGAAAGATGATAAATGCTGAATTGCTTTTTTTCCTTTTCCCAATCATTTATAACACCAGTCTTCTATAATAAAACTTTCCCATTGATCTTTTTTCCATGTAATCTTCCATACATTCATAAGGGTATAGTCAAAAGAGAGTTTTGGATTCAGTGGACTCAGGTTTGAATCCTATTTTTAACTATTGTAAGTTTATTTTATGTGGTTTTACTATCTGTGTGATTTTAGGAAATTTGGTTAATCTCTTTGATTCTCATTTTCTCATCTGTAAAATGATGTGGTTGAATTAGATGACCTCCAGTATTAACATCAACTGACATACATTTATCAAGTGCCTGCTTATGTGCTAAGTATTATGTGCTATGTGCTACTTATACAAAGATAAAAGTGAAATGAGCTTTATCTTCAAACAATTTACAGTTCAGGTGGTGGAGGTGGGACAATATGTACATCTATAGTAATACACCAAATAGATACAAGATAATTGGTGGTGGTAGATTAGATGGGAGAACACTAGCTGCTATGGGAATTAGGAAGGTCCCTTCCAGATTTAATTCTGTGATTTTATGAACTAAGGATCTGGATTTTAAGAATACCTGAGTTTATATGCTCAAAAAGTTATCAAACTGTGCATACCCTTTGACCCAGCAGTGTTTCTATTGGGCTTATATCCCAAAGAGATCTTAAAGGAAGGAAAGGGACCCACATGTGCAAGAATGTTTGTGGCAGCCCTTTATGTAGCAGCTAGAAACTGGAAACTGAATGGATGCCCATCAATTGGAGAATGGTTGAATAAATTATGGTATATGAATGTCATGGAATATTATTATTCTGTAAGAAATGACCAGCAGGATGATTTCAGAGAGGCCTGGGGAGACTTGCATGAACTGATGCTGAGCGAAATGAGCAGAACCAGGAGATCATTATACACGGCAACAACAAGACTATATGATGATCAATTCTGATGGTCATGGTTCTCTTCAACAAAGAAATGTTTCAAACCAGTTCCAATTGTTCAGTGAAGAAAGCCATATACACCCAGAGAGAGGGATGTGAAACATAACATTTTCATGCTTTCTATTGATGTTTGCTTGCATTATGTTTCCTTTCTCTGATTTTTTTCTTGTAGATCTAATTTTTCTTGCACAGCAAGATAACTGTATAAATATGTATATACATATTTGATTTGTCATGTATTTTAACATAATTAACATGTATTAGACTTCCTGCCATCTAGGGGAGGGAGTTGGAGGAAGGAGGGAAAAATTTGTAATAGAAAGCTTAGCAAGGGTCAGTGATGAAAAATTACCCATGCATATGTTTTGCAAATAAAAAGCTTTAATAAAAAAAGAATACCTGAATTTAAATTCCAGATTTATTATTAGCTAATCTATATGACAATGGCAAACCACTTCCTCTCTTGGTCTCAGTTTTCTGATCAATAAAATGAAGTGACTAAACTAGAGAATCCCAAAAATCCTTTTCAACTTTAAATTTTATGGCTATTAATATTTGGGTCCAATAAAAATTATTGATTTGAAAAGAGGCATGCTAAGTCAAGAAGGCAGTATTTCTATATTAGGGTTCAAGTTGTGACTTTGTCACCAATTGACCTTTGGCAAATCACTTGCCTCATTGGGCATCATTTTCCCTTATACATAAAGTGACGGGAATCAGTCTGCATAACTTTTAAGGTTCCTCCCAGCTCTAAATCCATGATCTTTTGAGATTGCTTCTACATGTAAATCTGAAATGGTTGTCAGTGGGATACCTAAGCCACTTTCATTTCTTTGAAGAGAGGAGAAAAGGGTTAAGGGAAGATATTAC
>JAJPUD010001398.1:198799-237877 GCA_023553655.1 Myrmecobius fasciatus | reverse complement strand
TTTTTTTTAATGAGCAGTTGCAAGAGCACAGCTGAAAGTATTAGTTTCCCCAGGTGTCTTTATTTACCTAGTGTAATTTGTTTTCCATGTCAAAAAAAAATTTACTTTTTGCTTTCAAGTGACAAGTGTAATTGAGAGGTTTTTAGGACCACATTATGGATGACACTCCCTGCTAGAGTTTCACTGATAACTCATAGTTATCAGATTATGAGACACTTTTTATTAGGAAAAAAATTAGCCAAGCTCTTTAATCATTTGGGGGAAAGGAGAACAGATGAACCTATCTATGGCTCTAGGGGATTTATGGTGGAAAGAAGTTCAATTCCGATCCAACCCTGAGCGCGAACTAGAGAGGGCTTGGGCAGAGAAGAATAATAGCTCACATTTATATAGCTCTTTTAGATTAATACATTGTTTTCTCCACAGCAATCCTGTGAGGTAGTTTGTATCTGCAAGATTTTTCTTATTCTACAGCCAAGTCACAGACAGGTAACTTAATGTAAGACAAAGAGCCTTGGGTTTGGAGTCATGGAGCCTAGGGTTTGCCCATTGCCTCTAGAATAAAATAAATATAACCTTTTTGGTTTAATATTCAAACCTTTAATAGTCGGGCTCCAACCTATCAATCCAGGTAGATTGGAATCTGAGTTCCCTTCCCTATACACACTTTACATTCCAGAACAATTGGCTTACTTGATGCTCCAAGTACACAACATTTCTGTCCTACACTTCAACCATCTCAACCCCACACGAAACTTGGATTGCTCTCCTGCCTCTCCTGGCTCTGATAAGTGAATTTTTTGCCTTATCTTGCTGAGGGGTACAGGCCTCCTATGATCTCCCTTGAGTATCCATCCCTATCCCTGCTTTCCAGTACCCCTTTCTGTGTTGATTCTTCCCCAATTAGAATGTAAGCTCCTTGAGAGAATAGGAATTTTAAACATAGAGCCTCTAGATACGTTTGACTCTTTTCACTATATCATGTATGCTTTGTATTGATAGGTGCTATATAATCTTTAGCAGAAGTCCTGACTTTGGAATTAGAAGATATTGTTTCAGTTATTATTATTGTCTAAGATTAAATGGAAACTTCCATTCTCTTCTCGATATAACCTTTGCTCTGTATTTCTCATTGGAGAGTAATATTGCCCTACTTATTAGTGAAGCATCATTAATAAAAGTATGGGAGAATGATTAGACTATTAATAACCTTAAGCAGTTAGATGTCTTACTGATGAGTTCTGCCTCAAAATTCAACTTTTGTTGTATTTCTAAGAGAAATTTTCTTGGGCCTTACTATTTGATTTGAAACGATGTATTCCAGACACCTAGGAATGTCTTGCTGATGCACTTTGAGAACTTCTGGACCTTGTCCTTTATCTTTTGATTTACTCTTGGGATTTGTAAACTTTTTCATTTACCCTATAGCTGAATTCTCTTATATGTATAGTTTCCCTTAATATAAATGCAAGTTCCTTGAGGACAGTGACAGACTTGTATCCCCAGAGCTCACCATAGTGCTTGATACACAATGCTTAATAAATTATTTTTCATTCATGCATGCATTCATTTGATAATGGGAGGCTGGTGAGCATGTACAGTGTGTTCAATTAGTATAATCCCCACATGGGAAGAAAACCTTCTTCCAGAAAGGAATGGTAATGTGTAAAGGGAGTGTTCTGTTTTCTGTTATGGATCATGGTAGCCATTTGTAACTGATTCTAGTCTGTTAGCCTTGTGACAAAGAGAAGTGTATAATCAGTGTTGCAGTACATTCAAAAGGCAATAACAAGCCAAAATGAAAATGAGACTGGTCTTTATTTCTTGACTGGATGTGTTCAATTGGGGAACCAAACAGTGAAGGAAAAACCTTTTAATTACCCAATGAGGCTCTGAAGTATGTGATCTGGTAATTGCTTCTTTTTCGGTTGTATCCATTTTTTTTTATGTGAAGGATACTAAAAATGGCTCTGGCTTCGTGAAATTTGAAAGTTTAAAGAGAGAGAGCTATGGAAAGCTGGATTGTGGGCATGGGTTTCCTGAATAACTTGCCAAATCCAATCTAGCAGTAGCAGAGATATGATATATTTGGAAGTGAACTGGGTAGGATGAAAGCTATGTATTATAAGAAACACTTTAGATTTTGAACTCACCCTTGTCATACCTGGAGGTGGTATAAGAAATTATGCTCCAAAGTTATTGGGGAGTGGGAATATTTATAATTTTTTTCTTGCCATCCCTTTGTAGTAAATATAAATACAAACACACATATAGTAAAATATCTTTTGGAAAATTAATTGATGTCAATTGGTTGAATGGAATAGTGGTACTAATCACTAGTGGTTAAGAGTACAACTGGAGGGCTTACCAAACATTTATTTAGTATCTACTATGTTCTAGGTATGGTGCAAAGTGTTGGGTATAAAAAGAAAGACAAAAGAGAATCCCTGCTCTTCTTTTTTTAATTTTTTATTAAAACTTTTTATTTGAAAAACATATGTATGGGTAATTCTTCAACATTGACCCTTAAAAAGCTTTCTGTTACAAATTTTTCCCCCCTACTCCCCACCCCTCCCCTAGATGGCAGGATATCTATTACATGTTAATTATGTTAAAATACTTGACAAATAAACTAGAACCATTCCCAATCAGATCAGGAGTGAAACAAGGCTGCCCACTGTCACCATTACTATTTAATATTGTATTAGAAATGTTAGCTTTAGCAATAAGAGAAGAAAAAGAGATAAAAGGAATCAGAGTAGGTAATGAAGAAACCAAATTATCACTCTTTGCAGATGACATGATGGTATACTTAGAGAATCCTAGAGACTCAACTAAAAAACTACTAGAAACAATTCATACCTTTAGCAAAGTGGCAGGATACAAAATAAATCCACATAAATCATCAGCATTTTTATATATTACCAATAAAGTTCAGCAGCAAGAGATACAAAAAGAAATTCCATTCAAAATAACTGTTGATAGTATAAAATATTTGGGAATTTATCTGCCAAGGGATAGTCAGGAACTATATGAACTAAATTACAAAACACTTTCCACACAAATCAAATCAGACCTAGTCAATTGGAAAAACTTAAAATGCTCATGGGTAGGACGAGCGAATATAATAAAAATGACAATACTACCCAAACTAATTTACTTATTTAGTGCCATACCAATCAAACTCCCAAGAAATTATCTTACAGATCTAGAAAAAATAGTAGCAAAGTTCATTTGGAAAAACAAAAGGTCTAGAATTTCAAGGGGATTAATGAAAAAAAAGGCTGAAGATGGTGGACTTGCTGTACCAGATCTAAAACTATATTATAAAGCAGCAGTCATCAAAACCATTTGGTACTGGCTAAGAAATAGAGTAGTCGATCAGTGGAATAGGATAGAATCACAAGACAAACTAGGCAATAACTATAGCAATTTGGTTTTTGATAAACCCAAAGACCCCAGCTTTTGGGATAAGTATTCACTATTTGACAAAAACTGCTGGGAAAACTGGAAACTAGTGTGGAAGAAATTAGGGCTTGACCCACATCTAACACCACATACCAAGATAAGATCTAAATGGGTTCATGATCTGGATATAAAGAGTGATTTTGTAAACAAGTTAGAGGAACATAATATAGTTTACCTCTCAGACCTGTGGAGATGGAATAAATTTATGTCCAAAGAAGAACTGGAACTTTTAATTGAAAACCAGATAGATAACTTTGACTATATTAAGTTAAAAAGTTTTTGTACAAACAAAATCAATGCAGACAAGATTAGGAGGGAAGCAATAAATTGGGAAATCATCTTTACATTTAAGGGTTCTGATAAAGGTCTCATCTTTAAAATATATAGAGAATTGTCTCATATTTATAAAAATTCAAGCCATTCTCCAATCAATAAATGGTCAAAGGATATGAACAGACAATTTTCAGAGGATGAAATTAAAACTATTTATAGTCATATGAAAAGGTGCTCCAAATCACTATTGATCAGAGAAATGCAAATCAAGACAACCCTGAGATACCACTTCACACCTGTCAGATTGGCTAAAATGACAGGAAAAGTTAATGATGAATGTTGGAGGGGTTGTGGGAGGGCTGGGACACTGATGCATTGTTGGTGGAGCTGTGAACGGATACAGCCATTCTGGAGAACAATTTGGAGCTATGCTCAAAAAGTTATCAAACTGTGTATACCCTTTGACCCAGCAGCATTTCTATTGGGCTTATATCCCAAAGAAATCATAAAGGAAGGAAAAGGCCCCACATGTGCAAGAATGTTTGTGGCAGCCCTTTTTGTAGTGGCTAGAAACTGGAAATTGAATAGATGCCCTTCAATTGGAGAATGGCTGAATAAATTATGGTATATGAATGTTATGGAATATTATTGTTCTGTAAGAAATGACCAGCAAGATGATTTCAGAGAGGCCTGGAGAGACTTACATGAACTGATGCTGAGTGAAATGAGCAGAACCAGGAGATCATTATACACGGCAACAACAGTACTATATGACGATCAATTCTGATGGACACGGCTCTCTTCAACAATGAAATGTTTCAAACCACCTCCAATTGTTCACTGAAGAAAGCCATATACACCCAGAGAGAGGGATGCGAAATGTGGACCACAACATAACATTCTCATACTCCTTGATTGATGTTTGCTTACATTGTGTTTCCTTTATCTGATATATCGTTTGTGTAGATAAGATTTTTCTTGCACACCAATGATAAGTTTGGAAATATGTATACATATATTCGATTTGCCAATATTTTAACATAATTAACATGTAGTGGATATCCTGCCATCTAGGGGAGGGGTGGGGAGTTGGGGGGAAAAATTTGTAACGGAAAGCTATGTAAGGGTTATTGTTGAAGAATTACCCACACATATGTTATGCAAATAAAATAAAAATTTAAAAAAAAAAGAAAAAAAATACTTGACAAATAAAATATATGTATACATATTTCCACACTTATCATTGTTGTGCAAGAAAAATTGTATCTACAAAAAAAAAATCAGAGAAAGGAAACACAATGCAAGCAAACATCAATAGAAAGCATGAAAATGTTATGTTGTGGTCCACATTTCATATCCCTCTCTCTGGGTGTATATGGCTTTCTTCAGTGAACAATTGGAACTGGTTTGAAACATTTCATTGTTGCAGAGAGCCATGTCCATCAGAATTGATCATCATGTAATATTGTTGTTGCTGTGTATAATGATCTCCTGGTTCTGCTCATTTCACTCAGCATCAGTTCATGCAAGTCTCTCCAGGCCTCTCTGAAATCATCCTGCTGCTCGTTTCTTACAGAGCAATAATATTCCATGACATTCATATACCATAATTTATTCAGCCATTCTCCAATTGATGGGCATGCATTCAGTTTCCAGTTTGTAGCTACTACAAAAAGGGCTGCCACAAACATTTTTGCACATGTGGGGCCCTTTCCCTCCTGTAAGATCTCTTTGAGATATAGGCCCAATAGAAACACTGCTGGGTCAAAGGGTATGCACAGTTTGATAACTTTTTGAGCATAGTTCCAAATTGCTCTCCAGAATGGCTGGATCCATTCACAGTTCCACCAAAAATGTATTAGTGTCCCAGTTTTCCCACATCCCCTCCGACATTCATCATTATCTTTTCCTGTCATTTTAGCCAATCTGACAGGTGTGTAGTGGTACCTCAGAGTTGTCTTAATTTGCATTTCTCTAATCAATAGTGATTTGGAGCACCTTTTCATATGACTAGAGATGGTTTTAATTTCATCATCTGAAAATTGTCTGTTCATATCCTTTGACCATTTATCGATTAGAGAATGGCTTGAATTCTTATAAATATGGGACAATTCTCAATATATTTTAGAAATGAGGCCTTTATCAGAACCCTTAAATGTAAAGATGAATCCCTATTCTTAATGAACTGACGCAGAACTATAGCCAATAGCATTAGTGTGAGCCACTAGAATCATGTGGTGGTAGAGAAGATGAAATTTTTCTCTGGAGAGTGAATCCAAAATCTTGTTATTTTTCATTATCTAGATAATTCAAATATCTTCTTTAATTTGCCCTTAATCATTAGGATTTTATTTCAACAGTTAACTTTTATTTTAAATTGTAAACCTGTGATCAGCCAACACAAACTTCAATATACAAAAGTTGTGAGAGTCAGTCGTAAGGAGTAAGTGCATTCCAAGTGTGAGAGACAAAGATTTGGAAACAAAATGGATTTATGAGGAACACTATACTGGTCTGTTTGACTGCTATTGTTATTTTCCTTCTTTTTCAAAGATGACCAGTGACATCAGGAGGGTGATGTCTTGACTTGCAAGTGAATTGGATTTAAGTGAAACAGAGCTGTGCAAAATCATCAGCCTCACACTCTCCCCCAGAATCATCTGAGTCTAGTGGCAAGACATAGGTCAGAACAACTAGAGACAGCCCCAAATGCACCAGGAATTCAAAACCAGGGGTTTTGAATTCAAGACTTAAAAAGGATCAGCTGAAGGAACTGGGAATTAGCTTAAAGTAGCAAACATTCAAAGGATACATTAAAGTGTTTTCAATATTTATAACAAGAGATGATTAAACTTGTTCTGTCAGGACTCAAAGAACAGATTAGGAGTAATTGGCAGGGATTATAGAGGCAAATTTTGTTTGATATCAGTGAAAACTTGGTAAAAGAGCTGTCCAAGAGTGGGATGGGATGGGTCATCTCAAGAGGTGCAGTATTCCTTTTTCTTGGACAGCTTCAGAGGCTAAATGATCTCTTCTCGGATGTGTTAGGATCTCTTCCCTCCTCCATCTCATTTTTTTCTTTTGGAAGGCTAGATTAGATGATGGATAAGGTCCCTTCCCCGTCTCAAATTATTTGATTCTGTGAAATAGTAAAGTTAAAAAGAGGAGAAAGATTTCAGGGAAAAGATAATGAATTCTGTTTTGGAGATGTTGCATTTGAGATGCCCATGGTATATATAGTTGATATCTATATGTATGTGTGTGTGGGAATGTACCTCTGCTTGTGACACATACCAAAAGCTTTCCATAGAATTTTAGCTTGAAAGGGAAGTTTTGAGATCAACTAGTCTCACCCCCATTTCATAGATGAGCAGACTAAGTCCCAGACAGACAAAGTGAATTGCTCAATATAACACAGCAAATCATTGTCAGAGTCAAGAACGAAACTCAGCTGAGCTGACAGTTCAGTTCCTAATGTTGTGATGCTACCTAATGCTCTGCATAACAAAGACAATACCTCCATCAAACTTTCTTCCTTGGATATGAAATAATTTGAGATTTTAAATAGTTCATTGTTTTAATAACTTAGAATCCTGAGAAAGATAAACTCACATTAGATTTTAGTTTTTAAATTCTCACTAGGCATTTATTTTAGCTGATATGCAGAAATCAAAAGGAACCAGAAAATCCTGAGGGATGCCACAGATGTGCGTGTTAAAGAGTCTGAATCATTCCCACTAATATCCAGCTTAAACAACCAAAATATTTTTTCTAATTGGCCTTTTGGACCTGCTTTTTATAAAAGTGAGAGATAGCATGGTAGGCTTTGTTCTGTGATTGCCTATTTCTTCCTTATTAGTTGAGCCATATATCCTTTTAGAAAATTTTAAAGCAAATTATTACTGATTGAGTGCTCTCCTAGGAAAGATGGCAATATTTCAGTACTTCTTAATTTAGTTGAGAAGAAAACTTGAAGCTTTTTAATTTTGAAAATCAAATTAAGTCATAGAATTCTGCTGGGGTAGGCTTGATGCTATACTAAGATTGTAGTACTTCAGAACTGATACTAGCATTCAGAAAGCCAGAAGCTTTAGAAGACATGAAGAGAAGTGCATATAACCTAATGAGATAATAAAACATCAAAAAGGAAAAAGAGGAAAAGATTGTTTAAAGAAAGATTTGATATTTCTAACTACCCAAAAGAAAACAAAAAAGTTCAGAAAGGGACATAGATAATTGTGTTATTACCTTGTCAAGTTTTACATATACCAAAAAAACCTATAATTAACAAAATTTTATAGTTTCACACACAATTCTTTTTGTCCTTGTATATTGAAATGTTTGCTGATCATTATTAATTTCACAATAAAAATATAATTTAAAGAATCCTAATGAAAAAAGACAAAGTAAAGAGGGCAGCTGAATTATCTAGATAATAAATGAATGAATGAATTAAAAAGCATTCACTAATTATTTTGTGTTAAACTCTGGAGAAACAAATAGAAAAATGAGACAGTCTCTGTTCTTAAGGCACTTACTACTAATTGAGGGAGACAGAACATACAGTTTTCTAACTCCTTTTGTACTCATTCTTCCAATGTTCATTTACCTTAATAGGTTAGGTCCCCAAAGAGTTACTGACTACTCTTTGATTCAGTATTCTACCATTCTATGACTAGGATTTGTAATTCTGTCACTCAAAAGCTCCCCCCACCCCCGGGCTTTTCCTATTAGCTTTTGGTAAAAGAATATTTATTGAGAAGGTATAGCAAGAACAAAAGTTACAATACAATCCAGTCCCCTCCCTCAAGGAAAACGGAATTCATTTTCCCCTCTATACACACGGTTCTTGGGGAGAGTGAATTTAAACTCACCACAAAGGTAATCAGATACAAGTGCAGTAAATATATGGGACTGAGAGATACCTCAAGACTCCAAGTCCTGGGAGTCTCTTCTCTATTCTCAGAATCCCTACTATGTTCATTTTAGGACATGGTGATATGATGGATGAGTTGTTCCCTTGCTCACCTGGCCTAGCAGATTGTAGGATGAAGTGTCTCAATTTACAAGTCTGACAGGGTTATGCAAGTCTCTCCTCAGGTCTGGCTCCTCATAGTATTCAGTTTTTGCTTCTAACAACTCTGGTGACCTCTCCTCCTAACTTTGATGACTCTCCCAATTTCTCAAAGCTCAAAAGACCATAAGCTTGTCAATCCTATTTCCAGATCCTCATTTACCCAAAAATTAGGAATAAAGAAACGGAGATGCCAGTAGTTCATATATAGATGATGAGCCAGTGTGACATGGAAATAGTTACCTCTCTCCTTTGTTTGTTTGTTATTTTTTTTTTTTTGCTACAAAAAAGGAATTTTATTTAAAATAATTTTTAATAGACATGGGTGTATAGACAAGCTCTTTGGTAGGCTAGATATGAGAATGAAAAATAATTAATAAATAACATTAGTATAACAGACCTCTAAACATTAACAATGCATTGACACACAATTGTCCTTTGTTTTTGAAGAGGACCATTGACATGACAAGGGTAATGTCTTGACTTGCAAGTGAATCAGATTTAAGTGAGGCAGAACTGGGCAAGGTCATGAGCCTTATTCTCTCTTTTAGAGTCATCTGAGTGGCAAGACATAAATCAGGACAACTAGTCCAAATGCAGTGAGAGACCTTGACCTTTTATCTCCAACTCTCTCCTATCCAGGAGTTTATAGCAATTCTTTTCACTGAAAATCTGCCAGATGAGAAATTGAGTGATCATTGACTAAACCCTTTTGTATGCATATTTAGTTCCGGCTTGATAGCCAAAGAAAAGGTTTTCCTTCACCATACAATGTGCCCACAGGAAATAGAAGGTATCTTGCAAATGATCAGAAGTGTATAAAAGAAGCCTTTTATCATGAATGTCTGGAAACAAACTCATCAGAACTCCACATATTGAATTGCAACCAATCATGGTAATATTTCACATGTCTGAAGTTCTGGGTGCTTACTCATCTGAATCTAATTATATGACCACAATGAAGACATCTCTGTCAACCTCATTCCCTCCACTGTAAAATCCAGGAATTGGAATAGATGATATCTAAGGTGATTTTTAGCTCTATGAATCTAGTCATTCTAGCACAGAAAGTATGGAATTGAATTATCCTGGCTCTGCTACCTGGGTAACTTTGGGAATCATTGTCTTTTCCATATATCCTCTAGCAGTTGCAGGAAAGTCTAATATATTTGCTAACCTTTTACACTTTCATTTTCAATTTTTAGAACTCACTTTACTCTCTGTGATTCATCTTCATATAAAAAGAAGGGATTGGACTCAGTGACCTCTAAGATTTCTTTCTATTCTAAATCCTCTAATTTTTAAAAATATGATTTCTTTTTTTCCTTTCAGCAGAAACAATAGACAGTGTCCTACTATGAGCAAATACTTGTGCATGAACATAGAGCTAGGTTTTTTTTTTAATATTCTCTTTTGTTCCCTTGAGTACAGAAGCACAATTTGATTTGCAAAAATATGATTTATACAAGAAAATCTCAGCTACTGAGTTACATAGAGATATACCCTCCTTTTCTACTTGCTTCCCTCATCATTACTGGAAAGTGTAAAGTACTTAAAAATCTCAGAATGAAAATGCTATTCATATATAATCTATTTTTAGCAATGAAATGAGATTTTTATGTTAGGTATTGGACTCTAGTCATATGCCTTTTGCATATACTATCAGTAAGTCTTTCAAAAAATTTTAAAATGTCGATAAGTAAGGCCTTTGAAAAGACAATTCCACATTTAAATCATACAATCTTTTCAAAATGTTTTAATATCTTTATATCTAAAGTCATTTCCCAGCTATCTCCCTTCAGATTGAATTCTGTGATCATAGATTCATAGATCTAAAACTGAAAGTACCCTTAGAGGTATTTGTGTCCAACTACCTAATTTTATAGATTAAGAAAATGCAATGACCAAAGGTAAATAACTTGAGTAGGTCCATATGAACAGAAAATGTCCCAGGAAGGATTGGAATTCACTTCCTCTTTTAAAGTCTTTCAAAGTCTCTTTTCTGATGTAAACAATTTTTCATATAAAAATAAATATAATCAAGTAAAAAAGAAATTCCATACAGAGCTTTGCCTGACAATGTACACACTTTTCTATCCTAGTATTTTCTACTCCTCTGCCATTAAGAGATATTTTTCATTATATTTTTAAAGGAACTTCATTGGTAAAACATATTGTTTGTAGTAGGATTATTAGGTATCATCCTTTCACCTAATGAAATTCCTATTCATTTTTAGTTACAGAGTCAAAGCTTACAAAAATCCAAGGTAAAAGGTAACTACTTTAAGGTAGAGAATAATCTTCCCCCTAAAAAACAAAAATGTGATGATTCCCATGTCACACAAATAATGCAAAACCATACCTTCTGTTCTTTACTTGTAGCTCTGCAGTCTCCTCCTTTGTTTCTTTGTCTGGGCTATTTCTCATCCTACCAATACTTCTGAATGGACCTAAACACAATCCAATGCAGAGTAGTAGGTTAGGTGGTCAAATGTTCTCTTTTTAAGGAATGAGAGGAGAAAGTAGGGTCAAGTGTTCTCTACTGCTTAATCCAGATCATGAAGGCTAAACAAAATTTGTTTGTGTCAGATATACATTTTCCAATCATGACAAAACATCTTTTCTTTATACTCTGTGAACTTTCCTAAAAATAGTGGAGATTCCATATGACATAGACCTTTACAACATTATACACATAACCAAAATATCAGAAGTGTTTCTCCACAAAAACATTGGTAGTGTATCAGAAAGAAAGCTGGACTTGTGAAATCAGAAATATTTCAGTTTGAATTTGTCTTTCAATACAAATTGAAAGTTAATATCCTAGTAGAACGTACTACAAATCAATCAATGAATGATCATATTTTAAGTGATTATAACAGTCCAAGACACTTTTGCTTGCAAATTTTAAAACATTTTACTAATGTCAGCCATTACTACTTTAATATTCTTGGAAGTGTGGTCTTGTTGATATAGACATTTCCTCTGCCAAGAAAGATTGAAACTCATTGATGCATTTTCATCCAATGAGATCCTGGTTCATATTCTTCAGAGAGAATCCAGAATCCACAAAACATATTCTGGTGACTGTGACCTAGGCTTTGTTTTTATTTTTTGAAATTTTGAATGTAATAATGAAACTCTCAGACTTTTGAGCTATTATCATTCACTTGGACCATGTGATTGGCTCACTAGCTTTGCTAATCATACATTTACTCTATCATATCACTTATGCTGCTTCCAGTATATGTCATCTTTGGGTTAATGCTTCTTTTTTTTTTTTTTAAGAAATTGTATCTGTTTGGGTTTTGGGTGGCTGGGGTGAAATTTTGAAGGACTTCTTATTATGGAAAATGATATGTAACTTGTCAACTTATTTATAATTTACAGTCTTTTTGAGTGCCCTGGAGTTTGGGGGAGTTAAAGGACTTTTCCATGGTCACAAAGTTAATTTTTATTAAAGGCTAGACTTGAACTAGATCTTCCTAACTTCAAAACCTGATTCAAAACCATATATTCCATAAAGCCTCTCTCAAGAAATCAAGAAAAAATTCTTTTTTTAAAAATTTAGTTAAATTTAATTTTTTTATTAAAGCTTTTTATTTGCATAACATATGTATGGGTAGTTCCTCAACATTGATCTTTACAAAGCTTTCTGTAACAAATTTTCCCTCCAGTCCTCTCCCCTCCCCTAGATGGCAGGAAGTCCACTACATATTAATTATATTAAAATATCAAGAAATTATTCTTGAAAAATTCAACTTCTTCCTTTGAAGATGAGATGTGAAAGTCGGTCACGTTTTCTCTGTTTTGTTTGCTTTGTCTCTGAATTTTATATTAATATCAAATATAAAAAGAAAAAATAGAAGTAGATTTTTTTAGTAAAAATAATAGTGACAACTCCCATTTATATTGTGCTCTAAGGTTTCAAAGTATTTTCTTTACAACTCTATCACATAGGTAAATAAATACAAACAAGTATTCTCATTTTATAGATTAGATAACTGAAATTCAGAAAGGCAATTAAAGGCCTTTTGACCATCTTATATTTATCTTACAGACAAGATTTTTTTGTCAGTTTTTTTTCTACTGGGGTTTCTTTTGACTTTCCAATTTAAAATATCTGAGCTGAGGGCAAGTTGGCTTCTTTAAGAATAGCCACCAATGAAAATTAGATCTTGCTTTTCTTCAACTTCCCTGAGGATTTGCTTTATTTTTTTTCTACTTTCTTATTCTCCTTTTTCTGCCTTTTGATTTTTTTTTGCTATATTATAGGGTGGATTCTTCCTCTGCTTAAGAACCCACAGAAAAGAGTTCGTGATAAGAAACCAAAATGCTTATTATAATTACCATTTAGTAGAAAGATATAATAGATATGACATATACAGCATGAAGTGAGGAGTGGGTTGACAATTAGCCACTGAATCTTAGCACTCTGGCCCAGACTGTTTTAGACCCAAGGAGATTTGGATAAGATCAGAGATCTATTTGAGCATTTGCATGTTTGAGACTTAGATTCTGCTGCTTTCTTTTCTTTTCATATTCTACTTCTCTTTCCTAGAGATGTAACTTATATCCTAGAAACAAAGTGCTGAGAATCTATCTTTTTTTTCTTAGTCTTTAGACTCAATGTAACCACTTAAGTTTTCCTTTAAGAGCTTCAGACTAGGAAGTTATAGATTATCAAGGAATTAACATTACTAAGCAAATTTATTAAGCAAACACCTTGTAGAGGAACCATACCAGAATAAAATCCTCAGCGATCACCAATAATGTTGATGACAATGGGTGAACATCCCCACTTTGGGAAAAGGCCACAGTAACAGCTCCTAGGCTGATCTAAGATTCTGCTTAAGAAAAACACAAGGCCTTTGTTAAAATCCTGAGATCCACGTTCTGTGTGGCAGGCAGTAGTTTTGAAGTGATGCTCAGCCAAGTTGCCCAGCCCACTCAGCTGTGATACAGTAATTACTTTTTATATTAGACAGGTCTACAATATTCCCGTAGGTAATTGAATCTACATTTTCATATTGACTACAAATGCTGAATTACAAATAGCTTCTCCATTTTTTAACTTCTTACTATGATGTCCTCAATGAGTCCATCACTATTTAGGCATATATAAACCATAAATAATCTTTCTTTCAACATGAGTTTGATGCTTTTCATACTAAAAAAAAATCCCTTTCTTTTTGCATGTCTATGCCAATAATAAAGTTAATTAAAGCCTGATAATTATTGCCATGTATTGGATTGATTTTTTAAAAAGTTATACTATCAACCTGAAAAAATTTTTAAAATTGGCATTTGTCACTCTTTTCACCCTTGTCTTCCTCTTGGATCTAGTATTTCATGTGTTATCTTTATTTGGGAAAGCTATGATAGGAAGACAATCATATTAAGACTGTGACTGGGATGGGAAGAGTGAATTGAAGAGTCAATCAGGGAGAGACTAATAGGACTGACATGCATCAGTGAGGGACAAATTGACATAATCTACATAAATCTACGATGCACTCAATCAGTATAGCTGTGTGATTTCTTCCAGTGATATTCTGCAGGAGTAGAGAAGGTAGATGGTAAAAGTCATATAGAGTTGGAGTTTAAAAAGAGATTAATAATATAAGGAAAGAAGGCAAGAGAGATGGAAAGGTAGAGAGGATCTGCTCTACTGATCTGTTTATCTATTTTTAAAAGCAGAATTGGTTTTTATGCTTACTACTTCATATATATCTTTAGACCTGGAAGCATTATTCATCATTTGTTTTTATTTCTTCACATTCTAGAACTAATATTGTTCCAAATAATTTTTAGAAATCATTTTGTCTAGCACTAAAAAGTGTCTCCTTGGCTGTTTAATTCATATTAGCACTAAGTATCTAAATCACTTTTGATAATATTTTTATTATATTGGCCTAGTCTAGCCATGAGCACTCGTGATAACATCCATTTTGTAATCACAGAAAATGAATGTATTTTGGCATATTGACACAAAGCTTTTTATGCATTTATACCACAAATTATGATATAGGATTGCAATGGAATATTATCATGTTGGAAGAAAGGATGGATATGATGAATGGAGAGAAGCATAGGAAAGACATATGAAATGATGCAAAGTGAAATAAGCATTAACAGGGAAATATCTATATCTATATACTCAATACAACAGTATAAACAAAAAAGAATAACCAAAAAAAGAAATTGAATGCTACAAAATTAAAGTTACTTAGAAGTTGTAAGGTTAAAATGTGATAAATGCTTCTCAAACCTTAAAGTATTATATAAGCCACAGCTATTATTGTTGTTATTACATTTACTAAATGATTGCTTTTTTAGTCAAAATACGTTTATTGATTTTTTTTGTGTGTTAGACATTTCATCAATCTAATATCCAATACGGTGATTTTGATTCTCCAAATTGAAGTCAGAGCCTGGCTTCCTATAAGTCCAAAAAAGGAAACCCAATTTTTTTTGTAGATGAGATAAGAGATGCAAAAGTCTGTTAAAATATTTAAAATATTATGTAAATTAATCCATTTTTTAAACTGTAACTGGACTTTAACTTTGCTACTAACTACCTGCAAAAAAACTTGGGTAAACCACTTCACTTTTCAAGGTCTCAGTTTCCTCATCTATAGGATTAGGGACTTAGACTAGATGAATTCTAGTGAATTTATTTTCCAGCTCTAAAGTTTATTATTCTATAAAAAGATTCCATGAATTGATGAAAAGTTGATAGTCAAATTTTAAACTCTAAAGTTAAAATTTTGTAGTTTTTATACTTCTGTGTTTGGCTAAGTACTTTACAAACATATCTGGACAATCCTGGCACTGAGCAAATCACTAACAAATTCCTATGGTAACTATCAGAGTCTTTAGTTATTAGTGCAATTCTTTTATACATATTTCCACAATTATTATGCTGCACAAGAAAAATCAGAACAAGGAAAGCAAATGAGGAAAAAAAGCAAGCAAACAACAACAAAAAGGTGAAAATACTATGTTGTCATTCACATTCAATCCCTATAGTCCTCCCTCTAGATGCAATTTATCTTCATTTTGGAAATTGTGAATTTCATTCAAAATACTGACCAGTTAAAATTCAGTCCATTTATATTTCAAATGAAAACAGAAAACTATATTAAACATGATGGGAAGATATAAGTGGAAAATTTCCAGAATTTCAATATAATAGTGCAACATAGATTCCTTCTTCTGTAGCAATTTCATTATGCCAGAAGTAAAAGAATTTAGTTTTTTTTTTAAAAAGGACAACTTGAACATTAAACTAATTTGCACAATCAACAAACTTTCTGAGAGATAAAAAAATCTGTTCCAAGTATTTTTGTGCAACTGTGAAACTTCCTCATGTTAATCTTCTCACGGCTGTAGCTTATTTTTATAGGAGCACTGGCTATAGAAGTACTAGTAATTCAGGAAATAATAAGAGACTTGAGATTTAGTTTCAAGTCTTATCACTAACTAGCTGTGTGACTTTAAAGCCTACTTCAATTTCTTCATTTGTAAAATGAGTGAACTTATATTATTTCTAAGATCCATTCCACTTCTGAACATTCCTTTACACACATTATATAGATATGCATGCATGTAATAAATAATTATAAGTATATATGTATATGTTTGCATGCATGTCTATGTATAAATATGTGTGATACAGTGTATACACATGTGTATATTCACCTATACTTGTAAACATATAGACATATGTGTGTATACATATACTTGTGTATATTTGTCCTCTTTATATATGTATATCATTGTATTGAGGCTGTATGTATGTATGCTTATCTGTATCTCGATTATTCATTTCAATTCAGCAAGCATATGATGAGTTTTATTCCCTGAATCATGGGCCAGACATCAGTTTAACATAAAACATCAGAGAGAAGCTTTATAAAGGTTTATAATGGTCACAGAGAAAAATTCCTTGTTCTAATGGAGTAATAGAGAAATTTTCTTAGCATGGAGAACGTTTCAGCAGCATATGGGTCTTAATTTTCTTTTGTTGTTATTCAGTTGTGTCCAACTATAGGCTATACTGCCTATGAGGTTTTCTTGATAGCAAAAAGACTTCCAAAAAAAAAAAAAAGTTTCCCATTTCCTTCTCCTAGGGATTAAGGCAAACAGAGATCAAGTGACTTGCACAGGGTCCCACAAGTACCAAATATCTGAGACCAGATTTGAACTGGGGAAGATGACTCCAGTCTTAGTGCTCTCTCCATTGAGCTATTTAGTTACCTTTAATTTTTTTTCCAGGATACTATAATTCCTATATAATTCCCTACTACTTCTCTTAAGAGACATGTGAGTAATGAATAACAGATAATTATTTCCAAGTATAACTGGGTATAACTTTATTCCAGCTGAAGATGAGAGAGAAGGCTTAATAAAATTAATTTTTTTAAAATTGAAGGCTAAATGACTATGGAATTCAAAAGAATATGAGTATTGTGGATGGGGGTAGGGGATTAAGAAGCTTTATATATTTTTGTGTCATTATATGCCACCTGAGAGAAATTGATAGTCAAATTTTAAACTCTAAAGTTAAAATTTTGTAGTTTTTATACTTCTGTGTTTGGCTAAGTACTTTACAAACATATCTGGACAATCCTGGCACTGAGCAAATCACTAACAAATTCCTATGGTAACTATCAGAGTCTTTAGTTATTAAAATAAAGTATGTTTTAAATAATATTTACCTTAAATTATTAACATTTCTATCAGATTTTTTTCTTCAATATAATTACAGGTAAGTTTTCATTGATTAAAATAAACAAGCAAACCTTGACACAAACAGTTGGCATTGACCTCTAGATAAATGAAATTAAATTAGTTCTCTCTTTATCCCATGTGCTGCTCCTGCTATCTCCTATATCTTTACCTGAGTTTACAAAAGCTCCATGAAAAGCTATTAAATTATCTTCTGGATTTATCATTGCAGAGCACCTTAGAATTGTGAATTCCCAATTCCCAGAATCTCTCGTCATTGTAAATGAAAATAAAAATGAAAACTATATAAAGCCCCTCAATTGGAGAATGGCTAAACAAATTGTGATCCATAAATAAATTAGAATATTGTCAAGTCATAATGGATGATACATATGAAGAATATAAGGAGGCATGAGAAGATTCCATGAATTGATGAAAAGTGAAATAAGCAGAACCAGGAAAAGAATATGTATTGTAACAACAATAATGTCAAGTAAAAGAGCAATAGAATTGAAACACTATAATTATGATAATTAAGCTTGCCACAGAAGAGAAATGAAAATATACTTCCTTTTTTTTTTTTTTTTTTTTTTACAGAGGTGGTAAACTAGATATGTGAGACATTGCAGATACTCTCAGACTTAGGCTGGTTCCTGCTCCTAAAGGTTCTGTACCCACTCCCTTTATTATTTTGTTTTAAGTGATAGCATTCCAGTAGGAAAAATATTAATACTTTAAAAAGTAATATTATTTTTTAAAAAATCAGTGATTTTAATTTTTTTATTAATACTTTTTATTTGCAAAACATATGTATGGATAATTCCTAAACATTAACCCTTACAAAGCTTTCTGTTACAAATTTTTCCCCCCTACTCCCCACCCCTCCCCTAGATAGCAGGATATCCACTACATGATAATTATGTTAGAATACTTAAGAAATCGAATATATGTATAATTATTGCCACACATCATTTTTTTGTTCAGGAGAAATCGTATCTATAAGAAAGAATAATCCGATAAAGGAAATACAATGCAAGCAAACATCAATAGAGAACATGAAAATGTTATGTTGTGGTCCACATTTCATATCCCTCTCTCTGGGTGTATATGGCCTTCTTCACTGAACAACTGGAATTGGTTTGAAGCATTTCATTGTTGAAGAGACTCATGTCCATTAGAACTGATCCTCATATAGTATTGTTGTTGCCGTGTACAACGATCTCCTGGTTCTGCTCATCTCAGTCAGCATCAGTTCATGCAAGTCTCTCCAGGCCTCTCTGAAATCGTCCTGCTGGTCGTTTCTTACAGAACAATAATATTCCATAACATTCATATACCATAATTTTTTATTAAAGCTTTTTATTTGTATAACATATGTATGGGTAGTTCCCCAACATTGATCTTTGCAAAGCTTTCCATTACAAATTTTACCCCCAGTCCCCTCCCCTCCCCTAGATGGCAGGAAGTCCACTACATGTTAATAATGTTGAAATGCTTGAGAAGTTATGCAAGAAAAATCCTATCTACAAGAAAAAAAAAAAGAATCAGAGAAAGGCAACCCAATGCAAGCAAATGTCAATAGAGATCATGAAAATGTTACGTTGTGGTCCATATTTCATTTCCCTCTCTCTGGGTGTATATGGTTTTCTTCAGTGAACAATTGGAACTGGTTTGAGACAATTCTTTGTTGCAGAGAGCCATGTCCATCAGAATTGATCATCATGTAATACTGTTGTTGCTGTGTATGATGATCTCCTGGTTCTGCTCGTTTCACTCAGCATCAGTTCATGCAAGTCCCTCCAGGCCTCTCTGAAATCGTCCTGCTGGTCGTTTCTTACAGAGCAATAATATTCCATAACATTCATATACCATAATTTATTCAGCCACTCTCCAATTGATGGGCATCCATTCAGTTTCCAGTTTCTAGCCACTACAAAAAGAGCTGCCACAAACATTCTTGCACATGTGGGGCCCTTTCCTTCTTTTATGATTTCTTTGGGATATAAGCCCAATAGAAACACTGCTGGGTCAAAGGGTATGCATAGTTTGATAACTTTTTGAGCATAGCTCCAAATTGCTCTCCAGAATAGTTGGATCCGTTCACAGCTCCAGCAACAATGCATCAGTGTCCCAGTCTTCCCACATCCCCTCCAACATTCATCATTATCTTTTCCTGTCATTTTACCAATCTGACAGGTGTGTAGTGGTACCTCAGAGTTGTCTTAATTTGCATTTCTCTGATCAATAGTGATTTGGAGCACCTTTTCATATGATTATAAATAGTTTTAATTTCCTCATCTGAAAATTGTCTGTTCATATCCTTTGACCATTTATCAATTGGAGAATGGCTTGAATTCTTATAAATGTGAGACAATTCTCTATATATCTTAGAGATGAGACCTTTATCAGAACCATTAAATGTAAAGATGATTTCCCAATTAGATGCTTCCCTCCTAATCTTGTCTGCATTAGTTTTGTTAGTACAGAAACTTTTTAACTTAATATAATCAAAATTATCTATCTGGTGTTCAATTAAGAGTTCCAGATCTTCTTTGGACATAAATTTATTCCATCTCCACAGGTCTGAGGGGTAAATTATCCTATGTTCCTCTAATTTGGTTATAATATCACTCTTTTTTTTTTAAATTTTTATTTTATTTGCATAACATATGTGGGGGTAATTCTTCAACAACAACCCTTACATAGCTTTCCGCTACAAATTTTTCCCCCCAACTCCCCACCCCTCCCCTAGATGGCAGGATATCCACTACATGTTAATTATGTTAAAATATTGGCAAATCGAATATATGTATACATATTTCCAAACTTATCATTGGTGTGCAAGAAAAATCTTATCTACACAAACGATATATCAGATAAAGGAAACACAATGTAAGCAAACATCAATCAAGGAGTATGAGAATGTTATGTTGTGGTCCACATTTCGCATCCCTCCCTCTGGGTGTATATGGCTTTCTTCAGTGAACAATTGGAGGTGGTTTGAAACATTTCATTGTTGAAGAGAGCCATGTCCATCAGAATTGATCGTCATATAGTACTGTTGTTGCCGTGTATAATGATCTCCTGGTTCTGCTCATTTCACTCAGCATCAGTTCATGTAAGTCTCTCCAGGCCTCTCTGAAATCATCTTGCTGGTCATTTCTTACAGAACAATAATATTCCATAACATTCATATACCATAATTTATTCAGCCATTCTCCAATTGAAGGGCATCTATTCAATTTCCAGTTTCTAGCCACTACAAAAAGGGCTGCCACAAACATTCTTGCACATGTGGGGCCTTTTCCTTCCTTTATGATTTCTTTGGGATATAAGCCCAATAGAAATGCTGCTGGGTCAAAGGGTATGCACAGTTTGATAACTTTTTGAGCATAGCTCCAAATTGTTCTCCAGAATGGCTGTATCCGTTCACAGCTCCACCAACAATGCATCAGTGTCCCAGCCCTCCCACAACCCCTCCAACATTCATCATTAACTTTTCCTGTCATTTTAGCCAATCTGACAGGTGTGAAGTGGTATCTCAGGGTTGTCTTGATTTGCATTTCTCTGATCAATAGTGATTTGGAGCACCTTTTCATATGACTATAAATAGTTTTAATTTCATCCTCTGAAAATTGTCTGTTCATATCCTTTGACCATTTATTGATTGGAGAATGGCTTGAATTTTTATAAATATGAGACAATTCTCTATATATTTTAGAGATGAGACCTTTATCAGAACCCTTAAATGTAAAGATGATTTCCCAATTTATTGCTTCCCTCCTAATCTTGTCTGCATTGATTTTGTTTGTACAAAAACTTTTTAACTTAATATAGTCAAAGTTATCTATCTGGTTTTCAATTAAGAGTTCCAGTTCTTCTTTGGACATAAATTTATTCCATCTCCACAGGTCTGAGAGGTAAACTATATTATGGTCCTCTAACTTGTTTACAAAATCACTCTTTATATCCAGATCATGAACCCATTTAGATCTTATCTTGGTATGTGGTGTTAGATGTGGGTCAAGCCCTAATTTCTTCCACACTAGTTTCCAGTTTTCCCAGCAGTTTTTGTCAAATAGTGAATACTTATCCCAAAAGCTGGGGTCTTTGGGTTTATCAAAAACCAAATTGCTATAGTTATTGCCTAGTTTGTCTTGTGATTCTATCCTATTCCACTGATCGACTACTCTATTTCTTAGCCAGTACCAAATGGTTTTGATGACCGCTGCTTTATAATATAGTTTTAGATCTGGTACAGCAAGTCCACCATCTTCAGCCTTTTTTTTCATTAATCCCCTTGAAATTCTAGACCTTTTGTTTTTCCAAATGAACTTTGCTACTATTTTTTCTAGATCTGTAAGATAATTTCTTGGGAGTTTGATTGGTATGGCACTAAATAAGTAAATTAGTTTGGGTAGTATTGTCATTTTTATTATATTCGCTCGTCCTACCCATGAGCATTTTAAGTTTTTCCAATTGACTAGGTCTGATTTGATTTGTGTGGAAAGTGTTTTGTAATTTAGTTCATATAGTTCCTGACTATCCCTTGGCAGATAAATTCCCAAATATTTTATACTATCAACAGTTATTTTGAATGGAATTTCTTTTTGTATCTCTTGCTGCTGAACTTTATTGGTAATATATAAAAATGCTGATGATTTATGTGGATTTATTTTGTATCCTGCCACTTTGCTAAAGGTGTGAATTGTTTCTAGTAGTTTTTTAGTTGAGTCTCTAGGATTCTCTAAGTATACCATCATGTCATCTGCAAAGAGTGATAATTTGGTTTCTTCACTACCTACTCTGATTCCTTTTATCTCTTTTTCTTCTCTTATTGCTAATAATATCACTCTTTATATCTAGATCATGAACCCATTTAGATCTTATCTTGGTGTTCGGTGTTAGGTGTGGGTCCAGCCTTAATTTCTTCCACACTAGTTTCCAATTTTCCCAGCAGTTTTTGCCGAATAGTGAGTACTTATCCCAAAAGCTGGGGTCTTTGGGTTTATCAAACACTAAATTGCTAACGTTATTACCTAGCTTGTCCTGATATCCTATTCTATGCCACTGATCGACTGCTCTATTTCTCAGCCAGTACCAAATGGTTTTGATGACTGCTGCTTTATAATATAGTTTTATATCTGGTACAGCAAGGCCACCTTCATCTGGTTTTTTTTTTCATTAATTCCCTTGAAATCCTTGACCTTTTGTTCTTCCAAATGAACTTTGCTACTATTTTTTCTAGATTTGTAAAATAGTTTCTTGGGAGTTTGATTGGTATGGCACTAAATAAGTAAATTAGTTTGGGTAGTATTGTCATTTTTATTATATTCACTCAGCCTACCCATGAGCACTTAATGTTTTTCCAATTGATTAGGTCTGATTTTATTTGTGTGGAAAGTGTTTTGTAGTTTAGTTCATATAGTTTCTGACATTTTCTTGGCAGATAGATTCCCAAATATTTTATGCTATCATCCGTTATTCTGAATGGAATTTCTTTTTCTATCTCTTGCTGCTGAACTTTGTTAGTAATATATAAAAATGCTGACGATTTATGTGGATTTATTTTGAATCCTGCAACTTTACTAAAGTTGTGAATTGTTTCTAGTAGTTTTTTAGTTGAGTCTCTAGGGTTCTCTAAGTATACCATCATGTCATCTGCAAAGAGTGATAATTTGGTTTCTTCATTACCTACTCTAATTCCTTTTATCTCTTTTTCTTCTTTTATTGCCAAAGCTAACATTTCTAATACAATATTAAATAGTAATGGTGACAGTGGGCAGCCTTGTTTCACTCCTGATCTTATTGGGAATGGTTCTAGTTTGTCTCCATTACATATGATACTGGCTGATAGTTTTAAGTAGATGCTACTAATCAGTTTAAGGAAAAGCCCATTTATTCCTATACTCTCTAGTGTTTTTAATAGGAATGGGTGTTGGATTTTATCGAATGCTTTTTCTGCATCTATGGAGATAATCATATGATTTTTGTTAGTTTGGTTATTAATATAATTGATTATGCTGATAGTTTTCCTGATATTGAACCAGCCCTGCATTCCTGGTATAAATCCTACTTGGTCAAGATGTATTATCCTGGAGATAAATTTCTGTAATCTCGTTGCTAAAATCTTATTTAAAATTTTTGCATCAATATTCATTAGGGAAATGGGTCTATAGTTTTCTTTCTCTGTTTTCACCCTACCTGGTTTAGCTATCAGCACCATATCTGTATCATAGAAGGAATTTGGTAGTATACCTTCTGTCCCTATTTTTTCAAATAGTTTGTATAGTATTGGAATTAATTGTTCTTTGAATGTTTGGTAAAATTCACATGTAAAACCATTTGGCCCTGGAGATTTTTTCTTAGGGAGTTGATTGATAGCTTATTCTATTTCTTTTTCTAAAATGGGGCTATTAAGTAATTTATTTCCTCTTCTGTTAACCTGGGCAATCTATATTTTTGTAGATATTCCTCCATTTCATTTAGATTATCGGATTTATTGGCATAAAGCTGGGCAAAGTAACTCCTAATTATTACTCTAATTTCCTCTTCATTGGAGGACAGTTCTCCCTTATCATTTTGAGACTAACAATTTGAAAAAATCAGTGATTTTAAAAGAAAATAAATTATATTATAAAGGCACCTATTGAACTTGGAAAATTAAAGTTGATTCATTCTCTGGTATCTACAGTATGCAGTAATAGAATCAAAATTGGCAGACCATTAAAAAGTCAGTATTACTTTTGTGGGGTTTATATACTATATCACATAGTTCTCTATCTACTCACCTAGTGAATTTACTATCTTAATTAATCTAGATTGAGAATATTAAAACTTAAAAAATTCCAAATCTGACAAATTTCTTATTAGATTGAGTTTTCTTTAGGTTTCCCAAGCAAGTAAACAAACAGTAATGTGAAGGTCTACGGTATAGAATATTTACTCTGCATGCTTTGTTACTGGATTTAAAGGGCTGTCAATAATCTGAGAAAAGGTATGTCTCATTTTAGATGAGGTTCTGTTTTGTATGAAAATGGTTTTTCATAATAAAAAGTATAAGCCTGATCAAATAGAATAGATAACAAATGAAGGAGGAATATAGAGCTTTTGCCTGTTTAGATTATGAATTTTGAAACAACATCTTTGAATGTAATGATTGTCAGAAAATGCCAAAGAAGCAAAGCATTTTTATAATTGTTCTACTTTTCCTCTTCCTTTTATTATTACATGTATTCCTTCCTCCATCTCCTTCCTGACACGCAGGACTCTGCACTTGCATGTAGAAAACCTGTGTATCCTATTTTATCCATGGGCAGATTACATGGATTGAAGCTATTTTATGATAGTAAAATTTCACACCAAAAACGAGAAATCAAAGTTCTAATTTGGACAACAGCTTCACCTCTCATTGCTATGGCCAAGCTCTATGCTAAGTCATCAAGAGTAGAGAGAAGACAGAGAAAGAATTTCTATCGTATTCATTACAAGCTCCTTTGACCAATATAAGAAGCAGCTTATAAGGCTGAGAAATACACAATTCAACACAAGTACACAGAAATGTTTCCACATAGAGGTCAAGTACATATATGCATGTACATACAGTTCTGAAAAAAAAGGTTTTTAAAAGAAGTAAATGGTTGAAAAATGAGAGACCATCTGTACATTTTTATAGATTTAATCTTATCAATTATCAGAATTGATTTAAATCACTTTAAAGAAAACCTCAAAACATTTTTCACCAAACTCATTATTTTAAGCTTCTAGTATTAAAGTTTTATAATTTTTATTTTCCAATGTTCCTGATTTATTTCTCATTATAAGACAATACACATTACTTTATTATCTTTATTTTCATAGTTAGTGCTGGCAGTGAACTGGGGGTAGGCTCTGAATCATTCTTCCATGGTTCAATTTCGTCATAGTACAGATGGGAAAATGAAGGCCAACAAGTTTAAGGGACATGTTCAAAGTCATACATGTAGGCAGTAGCTGACCTTTCTTCCCATATTTCCTTCTGAAATGGAATTTAATAACTCAGAAAGGTCTTGACAATGCTGAGATGTGCTCAATAGCTTGAGACATATTTGACAAGTTTAGAAGTGAGGATGTAGTATTAAAGTTGTGGTTTTTAAGAGTGGAACTTATTAGCATCTATATTCGATATGTATTAATTGTGACAAACAAGAACTATTTATTTCAAAGAAACAGGGCTAACATATTTTCTGATATTCCAAATAGCTATCTAAAAATTAGTATTTTTCTGGATGAAAAAATTAGCTTTTGAATATATTGAAAGCAGTCTTTAAATATGGAATCCTTAGCATGTCTTTGTTCAGAAGCAATGCTTAACTAACACACTTGTGACTGTTTAGTCACTTTATTCTAATTGTGAATATGGAATGAATATATCATGGGACTATATATATATATACATTAATTCAAAACTCATAATTTTCATTTCATAATACATGCTAAAATTCAACAAAACTGCATTTGGATAGGAGGAAAACAAAGAAGCATGTTCTAAATTTCCTTTAAAATGCTCAAGGTATATGAAGGTGAAAGGGGAAAATACTCTGGACAGAATGAAAAGAAGAGGGAAAGGCAGAGGTAGGATGGGAAGGTGGGGGGAGGGAGGTAGTTGTTAAACCCCAAATGCCTAGCACAAGTCTGGCATACAATAGGCACTTAATAAATGCTATCTGGTTGACTAATATGTCCTTAGTCTGACCAGAAAATCCAAGCTGATTTCATCCATCTCTGCAATAAAAGTGCATAAGAAAGACTTTGAAAGGTAAAGTCAAGGAGAAAACATCAAAATAAAAGAAAACATTAAAATCAACTTGCAGAAGCAAAATGAGCATTGCAAGCAGGGGCAAAGGAATTTTTTAGCTCTGCTTTGCTCTCGTTCCTGAAGTGGCTGTCATTAGCTTATGAAAATATTACTTTAGTCTTTACAATAGCTAGGCAAATACTGTGATTCCCACTCTGCTCCAAGCACTGGAACATGTAATCTTGTCACTCACATGATATCTTCCAAGTCCTTTCCACATTTCCTGAATTTAATAAGAATATGTAATACCTTTCCTCTCCATTTCTCCTGACACTGTCAGCTAGAGTTAAAAATGGAATTATAATTAAACAAAAGATACAAATTTCCTATTTCTTACAATGTATTTTCTTATCATAACCTTGTGCTGATTAGACATTGAAATCCTTTGCTGGGGGTTGGGGGGAAACTGAACTCAGTTTAAGATGCATAAATGATTTAATGGTCAAAATCTATGCGCCTGGAGTTGCTCACTTTCATCCTCTTCCCTGGCCCCCTGTGTCACAGTGTCAAGCAGGCAAAAGCCAATGCAGAATCCCAGGAGGTCCTCTTCCTCATTGGCCTTCCAAAGTAAGCAGCTGAAAAAAAAATGCTCAGATTTAAGCAGCACCATATCCAGATTCCCCTGGATGCAATGTACTCTCCCTCTTGGCTGGAAAAATGCCAGTCTGCTCAAGGAGATAATTGACCACAAACCAGTCTGACTGACAGGTTGTCTAACTGCTGGGAAATACCAACTGTGCCAATCGGACTCTCCAAGGGAGGCCTTTTCTCCTTGGAATTGAAACTGAACTAGCCTCATCTTCCTGTAAAACCATCAGTTTTCTTCTCAACTTCCCCAGGAATTAAATGAGAATGTTTTATTCTATATCCCTCCTCTCTTCTAGGATTAATTAAAAAACAAACAAACAACAAAAATCTCTGTATCCCACCTTGGTGCTTCTATCTATGACTCTCTGGGTTGTATTCACTAAAACAGAGAGTGGGGCAGAGTGAAAACAAGCGCCTCTCCCATCATCATGGAAATTATTGATTCTAATTCTATTTCTCCCTCAAATGCTGCCATAGAACAAGTGTGATTTTAATTTAATTTTTTAACCCCAAATATTTAGTTTCGAGGGAATTCCTTGCCTCTCAATTCTCAAACCCTGCACATTCTCTTCCCCAAATACTCTTTTCCTCGAATTTATAACTGAAAAGACGGAATTTAAAACTCAAAGGTCCACAAGCATTCTAGAGATTTCTGGACTTTGAAGTTGGAAATTTGGCACCCAATTCACATACTGGGCCAGCAGAATTACCAATTACATAGTAATTATCCTGTTTGTAACAGCAAGGGGAGTTCTCCAATAATACCTCACTTTAATTGTTGCCACCACACTAATTTTTAGATGCCCTGACTCTTGGTTTAACATTTACAATAGGAGCTGGGCAAGATGATGCTCCAAATTGCTTTTCTGGCACTAATGTGAACACTTGGCATGACTTTTCCTGGAGGGGGTCTTAGTCTTTTTCTACATCTTGGGCATAATACTCAGTGCCTTAAACCTGCTCCTCCTCCTCCAAGAGAGCAATGGCCAGAAGGTCACTCTAGAGGAGTCCCAGGTATAGCAAAGCTCCTAGGGAGGCAGGTAACACACTTCAATGACAGAATGCATCTCAGTCACCAAAGTCTCATGGAGGACTTTGAATATTTTTGATTGCTATTTTGAATATAGTTTGAAAGTTTTGATGGCTATTTTGAATATAATTTGAATATTTTGATTGATTTCTGTGGAGGGGGGAAGTAAAATCTGACTCCCTCCCCTCTCCTATTCCTCTTAATTAATTTCCACACTCTTTTAGCTCCAGGAATTTAGAACTGGCTGAAACTTGAGCAGAATATCCAGCCTGGAGCTCTTCACTCATGCTTTTTTTTCCTTCTCTCTCCCTTCCCCTTCCCCACCCCCAAACGCATACAAAATCCTACCAAACCTCTTTTGAGAACTGCATAGTGGGGCCCCAGAATAGCTCTACAGTAGGGGTGATGCCAGAAAAATGCACATACAGAGGAGAGAGATTGTGGAGTGGGAATGAAAGGGGGAGGCGCCGGAAAGGGTTGAGAAGGGGTTTCTTTCCCAGTTTCTATGCTCTTCCTTCAAAGTACTTCTCCATTGGAGAAGTAAAAACGTTTGCCTTTTCTTCGCCGCCAGAACCCGGGTTATTATTCCAACTGGACTAAGTTTGATGTGGGTGGCTCTTGTCGCCTTGGTATATCCTCTTTGGGGCTTGGGTGAGCGTTGACACATCTAACAACGAACGATGGTCAGTGGAGATTATCTAGAGAAGCAATATGGGGGCAAGTGTTCTCTGGAAACTCCCCCAGCTTTTGGGACTACCCTGCTCTCTTTCCCTTGTGGCTTTCTTCTTTCTTTCCCCCCCCTTTCCTCCCTCCCGCAAACTCAATCAAGTTCCAGATTCTATCTCCCCAGGCACAAATACTGGGGCGGTATTTCTATAGGGAAATGAATGAAATATAAGTACTTATCCCTTTATTCCTGAATATAATTCCCAACCCTTTAATATAAATAGTTCTTAACTAAGTATAAGACTAGGTAGATCTCATTTTTTCCCCTCTCTTCCCCCGAACCTTGTCAAAATCCTCTTTTTTTCTCCCCCTCTTGACACTGCAAAACGTCTCCAAGACAAAGTCGAGTCTCTTTAAAGTTGGTAGGGATCAGCAAGTCTAACCTCTTCATTTGACTATGTCCAGACATAGGAAAGAACTTGCTCAACATCCCATACTAAGGGTTACTAGTAGCAGGGCTGAAGTTAGGACCTAGGCTCCTGACTCTCCAGTAGTTTTATTTAAGTCTTCCCCATCTTGTGAAGCCTTAATCAAAGCTGAAACAACTGAAGTGAAATAAACGTACAGCTGCAGAACACTCCACCAGCTGCTCCTCTCCATAACTGAGGCGTAAACACACACACATATATATATAAATATATAAATTATATATATGTAATCACACACACACATATATATATTCTTTTTGAGAGTAAAATTAAACTCTAGCCCATTATTAATAAAGACTAGTCATGTTGTCTGGTGGTGGATTGCCTTCTTAAGAAAAGATTGTGAAGCTGTCGTGGAATTGGCTGGGAAGCAAGGGAAGCCGCTCCCAAAGTGGAGATCCGTGAATGTTTGGAACTGCGGCCGTAATCGAAATACAACCTCTAGAAATATCTCCCCTCCTATCCTCCCCCCCCCACCTATTCCTTGGAAAATGAATTAAAGGAGGTGAGAGTTGAAGTAACAGGACTCTTATTATCCTCCTCCCCTCCCCCTATGTCTATTTTCTGACTAAGGTCGGATCTCGATCTAGTAAACCCGGGAAGTCCGTTTTTACTGCTGTTTCACTTGAAGAGAGGAGTACTTAAGGAGTTGCATTTGATTTGTTAAAGGTTTGCAGATTTTTTCTGTAGTAAATTTCATTTAGTATCTTAAGGATGCAAAAATCGGGAAGCCTGGGTTCCAGGGAACTACTTCTACAAGCTATGAAGCCTAAGCCTTGCTGTCCTCGACCCCATTGGGAAGTCCACTGGACTTCAGCTTTCCGTAAAGCTGCGATGCAACCAGGCGAGCAGTTAGCACGCAACAGGTAGGGCTGATCCAACAGTCAGTGTGCAACATCTCGCTAAGAACTGCAGAGGAAAAGCAACAAGATCTAGATGTCGAACTTCCTGACCCGGTAAAACTAGGTTGTAGAAATGTACCTTGTTCAAGCCCCGGGAAAGGAAGAAAAAAACAAATGCAGTGTGAAACAGATCAAGGGACCACAAGAGACTTTCTTTTTCCCTAGTTCTGGGCCCGCGTCCCGCCCCGCCCCCTCCCCTCAGCCCATACACTCAGACGTATTGGCAAACAAAAAATAAAGACTGAGGGAAGCTTCGCTAGGGTAAAGTGCTCTCCCATCCCGAAGTACCCAACTCATTTTCTCATCCCTTTCAAAACCACAGGACTTCAGGAAAGGGAAGGCGGTGTGTGTGTGGGCAAAGGCGGACTCAGGTGGGGGAAGATTGTTGTCAGAACAGATTCAATCAAAGCTACTTTTCTAGCTCCTCCAGATCTCTTCGCTGAGAAGCTCTTTTGAGCTTCTCAAATGAAAAAGAGAAATAGAATGGGGGAAGAGCTGAGGAGCACAAGTAATTTCGAGAAACGATAAAAAGGGAATAAATTAGGGATATGGAAAGCCACTTTCTTTAAAAGACATCTTGGGTTTCAGAGCGCTCTCTTCTTCACAGTCGGGGCCAGAACCCCTTTGAGTTTCTGTCATAAAAATTGAGGGTTCCATAGACCAGTCAACCAAGGCACCCATTCACTCCGCCCTTAGACTCTTCTTTTGAGAAGAGAAACACCAGAACTAGTACAGAAGCAAAGCCACAAAGAAGTTTTAATAGATAACACTGGCGTACAATATAGTCAGGCAGACATTAACCTGTCACAATGTCACAACCCGAATGAAGTGGATTAAAGAAGCTAAAGATGACCTGTTCGTAAAAAGGGCAGCAGCTAGCCACCACTACTCAGCCCCACCCCACCCCCCGCCTTTGTTTTTCCTCCTTCTAAAGTTTGTTCTGAGTAAAGTGCTATGCCTGTGGTTTTAAGAAAAGAAAACAAGTAAAACAAACATCAAAGTTTCCCCCCTTCCCCATTCTCTACTTTAAACTGGAAAACTCATTGGAAGGAGATTCACACCAAGTAACACATAAAATATCAAATTTGTGTGAGTGATCAAAGGTGATGGGAAAAGCATTACTTGCTTGGTTGTTTTTCTTTTTTTCTTTTGGTCTGGTTAAGGTGTGAAAAAGGAAAGCCAAAAGACGCTTCTGCAAATTTAAAGAACAGCTGGGCAGAATTATGTTGCAAATTTTCCTTGCCCAGTGGTAGAAGATAAGACAAAACAAAACAGCCAACATGTGTTTCCTGTGGACCTGTGAAATATACTCACAGAAGGGTATTTAGCTTGAAATTTCTCTTTCTCTCTCTCTTTTTAAAGTAGGATTTCAAGATCCTTAAAAGGATTTCTTCCATTTGAGAAATTCATCTGCAATTCGAAGTTCTTATTTCTCCATTACACTTGGATTTTATTTCTCCAAACATTACTTCTGGAATCGGGGTTTGTGCTTTTTAATCCCATGTAGCTCCCTATTGTGCAGACTAATTGCTTTAGCTGCTCTTCCCACCCTTCCAAGCCCCCCTGGAGAGAGAGCCGAGAAACTCAACTGACTTTCCCAAAGATACTTTGTGTTCTTTTAAAAGAAAGTATGAACTTTATTAAAGATTTCAATCCGTCATCTTCCTACTCCTAAACCCAAGCGCAAGGAAACCAAGGAAAGGGAAACCCATTTTTCCTTCTACGGTGAGATTTCTTTGACTAATTTTATCTTGGTTATTGATGTTAAAAAGATTCAAGAAAGGTGTAGTTGCCACTTGGTAGTCTTTTTTTTTTTTTTTTTTTTACACTTTCACCATGGATTTCACCATGAAATTCTTTGAAAACTCACCTGGTCCATTCCGGACCTCAGGAACTTTTATATGGTCCAGGAAAGACCAGAATTGAATTCAGTTTGGTACAGAATAAAGCTTTCTCCCACCACCTTGTCTTCGATCACTCTACACATAACTTATTTATAGTATTAATAACAATATAAACTCTTACCTGAAAATTGGCTCTCAGTAATCTGATTGTACAACATAGTATAAACACTGACACCAGAAGTGTTATATTTATTAAAACCCATTTAAGCACCCACTTTTTGTGTTTGTTTAAATACATTCTTAGTTCAAAATCTCTCTCTCTCTCTCTCTCTCTCTCTCTCTCTCTCTCTCTCTCTCTCTCTCTCTCTCTCTCTCTCTCTCTCTCTCTCTCTCTCTCTCCCCCTCCCCCCCGCCCCCTACTTCGTGGTCTACTTTTCCCTACCGGAAGAAGAGGGAAGTCCTGCCCGTCCAATATCTCTAAGTGAATTCACTTTTCCCATCCCTCCCTATTCATATGTCTTAAGAGTGCACTAGCACAGAATGTAAGGAACTGCTCTTGTTCTCCGCCGAATTGGGGGGGAGTCTGCTCCAGTAGAGTGGAAGCCGGCGAGGCTGCCGCAGAAGGACAGATGGGTGGAGGCGGCGGCGGGGGAGCATTGACCGTCAGTGTGGGTGGCAGGGCGGCTACAGGTGGCAGGGCCGGGGTGGGCTTAATAGGGACGGGTACTGCAGGCAAAGTCTGTCCAGGAGGATGGCACAGGGTCTTAACTGGCACCCCAAATGCCCCGTAATCTGGCCCCACTGGCACTCCAGCTGCTGCTGCCGCGGCTGCTGCCGCGGCTACAGAGTCCATGACCCCTACGTGTGGCCACATGGAGCTGACCACATTGCTGAGCTGGCTAGGCACGGGGTAGCCAAGATGATGCATCACCGACGCCAAGGGCAGCCCGCCTGCTTGGATCACACCCTTGTAGTCCCTTCCGATGATGTTCTCGATGGCGAATGGATGCTTGAAGCCCGAAGACGAGGCTGCAGCAGCAGCCGCTGCTGCAGCCGCCGACCCCAGCCCGTAGGGGGGGAACTGAGACAGCCTGCCTACGCTACCTACTGCCGCGGCCGCTGCGGCCGCAGCAGCGGCCGCCACAGCTGCCGCCTCCTGCATCTTACCAGGGTGTGATTGGGACTGTGGTTGCGGCGGAGGTGGCTGTGGCTGTTGTTGCGGCTGCTGTGGCTGGGACTGGAGATGCGTCGATTGTGCCGACTGTGGGGCAGGAGCTGGAGGCTGCTGGTGGAAATAGTGCACCATATGTGGGGGCGGCGGCTGAGGCGGATGGTGGTGGTGGTGATGAGCCGAGGGATGGTGATGGTGATGGTGGTGGTGGTGGTGAGGATGGTGAGGATGGTGCGGGTGGAGGTGTCCTCCAGGCCCCGTGCCCCCCGCGCCCTTGGTCGCCGCTGAGCCCCCCGGGTGCAAGTGCGGATGGTCGGCGCGCAGCACCTTGAAGCGCTTGCGGCGCCGCAGGAAACTGCCATTCTCAAACATGTCCCCACAGTCGGGGTGCAGAGCCCAGAAGCTGCCCTTGCCGGGCTGGTCTGGACGCCGCGGGATCTTGATGAAGCAGTCATTGAAGGAGAGGTTGTGGCGCAGACTGTTTTGCCAGCGTTGTGTGTGCTCCCGGTAGTAGGGGAAGCGCTCCATGATAAACTTGTAGATATCACTCAGGGGCAGCATCTTCTCAGCCGAATGCTGGATGGCCATTGCGGTCAGGGAGATGTAAGAGTAAGGCGGCTTTTGGTCGCTGTACGAACTCTTTCCTGGACGAGGCATTTCCCCCTCCACCCTCCCTCCCACCCACTCTGGACCTCAGCACCTCCTTCTTCTCCCCCCTCCCCCTCCCTACTAACCCTCACCCCACTTGCCCCCACCTTGTCTGCCTTCCTCTTCTACTACTTCCCCCTTTCTCCAGCCTCCTATAGTAGGTCCCTCTCTTGTTCTCTTGTCTGGCTTCTCTAATATGCTCACTATGCTCCCGTACTTCCGCGGCAACTCTGGGTTCACAAGCTGCCAACTTCTGGCCCCGACGGTGGTGATCAAGGCCGCTACGTCCCGACTGAAGCACGCCAGCTTTACCACGCCACCCTCACCACACCCCTCCTCCCTCCTCTAGGTTCCTGGAATCGATGTGCTGTGCAGCTGAGACGTAGAACTCGAAGGTCCTGGGTATAGTGACAGTGCAGAAAGTGAAGGGGAACTCTCCACTCCTCCCCAACAAACCCACCACCACCTTTTCCCTCAGCAGTGGGGGGAAAAAAGCAGCGTTCCAAGCCAGTGAAGAAGAGGGAATTGGGCAACAGAGAGGAAGGAAGTCTTTTTCTCTTTGGAGAGATCCAGACGTTCTAACCGAATTTTCAAATCACGACTCCGCAGTAGTCTTGGCTTAAGCCCCAGAACAACTGTGATGAGGCTCTTGGGAACGGAGAATCACTTTCTTTATTCCTCTTTAAAATTCTTGCTTTTCCAGAGGAAAGACCTTGAGGGAGATAGCCCAGCCTGATGCAAAGACGGCTCTATCTCCCCCGCGTCTCCCCGCCCCCCTTCCTTCAGCAGGGTTGCTAAGAGAAGAGGAAAGCCCGGAAGCTCGAGCCCCCAGCTTGCAGCTGAGCCCAGAGAGAAATAAATCCAGTTGCTTTTCACTGATGCGATCGGATAAAAAAGTTTGGTGGCTGCTACTTGCTGCTTCTAGAACCGCTATTTCTGCTTCTAGACCTAGAACGATTTCCGAGGCCCAGGGGTGTGTGTTTGGGAGTGGGAGAGGTATAAATGAGAGTAGTGTGTGTATGTGATGGGGTGGAAGGAAAGTTCAATCTTTGCGTTGCGGCTTTGGCTGCTGCTCTGTCGCTGTTGTTACTGCTGCTTCTGTCTGAGCTCTCCCGGGTCCAGCTGGGAGGAGAGGCGACGAGGGCTGTGTGGCAGGCAAGCGCTCTCTTGTCTGGGTTTTGTAATGGTCCCCGAGATACTGAGACCCCCGCAGCTCCAGCTTCGTGACTATCACATGACAAGCTGAGGGACTCTGCCGCCCAGACTAACAGAGAGGGGCCAAGAAATTGGCGTTCATCTACCCCCGCCTCCTTCTCCTCCTTTCTCTCCCGCCTTCTTCCTCTCCAACCACCACCACCCACTCAGCTGCCCCCCGCTTCGAAGCCCCTTAACGGGGACCAGGCGGGGCCAAGCGCACAGGCAGCTCTGCAGGGAACCTTTAAAGAGAGTTGTGGAGTCTGTACTGTTTCACAACACTGGATTGAAAGCCAGGATGAATGAGGAAGAGCACTCTCTCTCTCTCTCTCTCTCTCTCTCTCTCTCTCTCTCTCTCTCTCTCTCTCTCTCTCTCCCCCTTCTCAAACATATACACACGTGTATTATATCCCACCATTCCCTTTCTCCCTAATTTGACTTCTCCACTTCACTTAGAATAATCTCATTTTCAACTGACTAACCTATCCTACTCTCCCCAGAAGGCCCTTTGCCGTAGAATAAGGAGGAAGAAATTTGATTTCTAAAAGATAAAGGAAAGGCATTGGGGAGGAGAGACTTACAGAGTGTTAGAATCCAAAGTTTTGTACATTAGGTCCCTATATTTGGAAATAGATCCCTGGAATGAATGAATCATTCTTTAATAAAGGAAGACAAAAGGGCAATTTGTAAGGCCAAACTTGCAGATGTGTACTATTTGGAGGACTAAAAAGGGAAAAGAGTAAGAGAAGGTATATTTGGGCATATGCATACACATGTTTTTTGGGGTTTTTTTGAGGTTTTTAAGCAAACAATGAGGAGTAAGTGAATAAAATCCAGAGTCTGGCTAATTTTCATTATTTCTAATGAGATGCTTCCTCTATGTTGAGATGAAAACCATGACTTAAAGATATGAAAATAAATATAGTGATTGAAAAACAGACCCAATTCTGCTTTCACCTGGATTTGCAAAAGCCCAGGAGCACTTAATGATTCAGTTCTGGAAAGTGACCCCATGAAGAACTTTACTTTCACTTATCTAAGCAAGCCAGAAAGAGCTTTTTCCAAAGTAAAATGTTGGTATAGCATCTTTAAATTTTATCTCTTATTATTTGTGGGGTTGGAGCAAGCCGAAAATGAATGGGAAAGGAGGAGGCCACTGATTTTAAATAAATGTTAAGTCATTTCTTCTATGACCTTATGCAAGTCTGGACCTCAGTTTCCTCATCTGTAAAATGGTGAAATGGGATTTGATTTCTAAAAAACAAGTTTCTTCTAGCTCTAAGGAGAATGATTTTGCAATTCAGGGTCTGGATAATTTTCGCTGCTGCAGAGAGGTTTTCTCTAAATTGAGATGAAAGGTTTTCATCCAAATAGAATAGTGCAGCAGCAGCAGCAGCCATAACAGCAACAGCAATTGGAAAGGCTGCCTTTACCTTTAAGACTGAACTTATTTTTGAGATCCTCTTCGTTTAGGGAGTCTTTGACAGCAGATGTCCGCAGATCGAGTCGCTAAAGTAAGCGTCTAGCAAAAATAAAGGAGAGAAAAACCACACTAAGAGTAAGAAAATAAACATCATCTTTATTGGTTGAACTCAAAATTGTAAATTTTCGAGTTAGGGTGTTGGAAGAAGTATTAGAGTTTTGTTTTGTATTTCTTCCTGAAACTTTGTAAGGTAGGCAAAAAGCTTCCTATACGGTTGAGGAGAAGAAATCCGGAGATACTTCCGTTGTAACTGCATAAGACAAGATTATAGCCACGTAGTGTGGCAAAATAAACTACTATCCTTCCTAGCTAGACACTTTGTTTTCCACGACACCAGCCTCGCTTTCAGCAAGGTTAAGTCTGGTTGAGCCATGTTTATTGTAACAATTGAGGAAGTTCAGTGGTAGGTAGGCTGTAGCCTTTAGCCCCATTCTCCTTTTAATTAGCCAGCAAAGGTTTACCTTTTAATGACCGTTTGCTGACTTGTTTTTGGAAAGAATTGTGGATTTTCTGATAAACACCTATTCACCTGAGTTAGGGATAAAGATGATCCGACTGAGATAAATGGGTTCCTAATAGTGGTTCCTTCTTCCCTTGTTACCAAAGAACACACACGGATGTTTTATGATATGGTTGTTTTATCAACATTGAGGGTTAAGCACTTGTCATTAAAGGTTAATACTAAATTACTGATTTTTGCTACGCTGGTAGCACTACATTGCTACACAATGACAGCTACAACACTATTATTCTTAAACTCTAGCGTGTCATTATTGCTGATGTTGGGTTCAAATTTTGTCTTGGTCACTTTTACTAGATCTGGGGTAAGTATATCACTTAACTTTTTAACTCCTTTATCTTCTGTAAAATGGGAATAATACTACCTACCTCGTGGGGTTGAGTGAGTGAAGTCTTTTTGTAAACCTTGACGCTATACAAATGTGAATTATTATATTGCTTTTCACCTTCTCCAAGTTAACTTCTTTAAGTTAACATTTTTCCCTTTCCAAATGCAGCATCACTACACTTTAAACAAAATGAGAACCTCCTTATTACAATACCCCTTATAGGAGGCACGCCACTGCTGGGATTCTTTCTTTGAAACCTGCATTGTGGTTTCACAGGTTGCTGAACACCAGGGACAGAGACAGTTCTTGGTCCTTTAAAGAAAACGAGGAGAAGAGAGAAAAGGACAGTAGAAAAGGAGGGCAGGGGATAAAAAGGAGGAAAGAGGAAAGAAAGGAAAAGAAAAAGGGAAGAATAAAAAAAATAAAAAAGAGAAGAAAGGAAGAAGAGTGAAAAGAGAAGAGAGGAAAAAGAGGAGAGGAGAGGAAAGAAGAAAGGAAGAGAAGCAAGGAGGGGAAAAGAGAGAAAAGGAGAAAGGAGAAACATGTATAGGATGCTGAGTGGTAGAGGGCATTAAAGGATGGAAGGAAAAGGATTATTTCTTAATTTTGCATTTATTTGGAATCTAAATCTAGAGACTATGAGACCTTCCAAGTCACTGATCCATAAAATGAAAGGGTTAGACTAGATGTTCTCTATTGCCCCTTCCAGCTCTTACTTTCTATGTGTCTATTTATGCAACATCTTTAGAGAAATTGAGCAGTGTTTGGCATTGGGAGTAAGATTGGTAGTGGTGATGGAACTCTTTTGAGGTGCTTGCTGACCTAGGCTCCCAGAACAATTACTTAAAGAAAAATAGATCACGTAACAACATTGGTGCCAACCAGTCAGTGTCAAATTTAGGGGAGTGTTTCACAAATTATGCACTAACCAAATATTGGCTAGTGCTGCAAGTACTGACTGCCAAGTCATTGCCCCTGGGTTACTGTAATTATCTCAGTAGTATCTTCTGGTTCATCCCTTAGGCAGTTGTAGCTGACACTTTGCTAGAAATGGAAGTCAATATAGAATTTAATGTATTTAATTGTGTCTTTGAAAAAGTAAATTTTTCAGTAAAAGATGACAGTTGTGGAATCGAAAGCATATATTATTATTCATCTCATTTTCTCACTATCCTTTTCTGTTACCTGCCCCCTCCCCCCAGTTTCCCTTCTCTTTCTCATTCCCTTTTTTTCCCCCATTCTCTTCTCTCCCCACCCCATCTAGTGGTAACTTGCTACCAACACCCCATCCATCCTAAAGACTCTTGTCACTTAAATTTTTTCATCTGCAAAATAAGATTTAGACTAGTGAGGTTTCTTTCCTTTCATTCCCTTTCAAATTTCTTGACATCAAATAATTAGAATATGGATTGCTCCTTTTGAGCACAAGAATCTCACAGCTAGCAAGCTGCAGAAAAACCTTAAAATCCAGATAGTCCTGTTCAAGCAGGCAGATTGCCTACAATGTACAGAAGAGTGTTGGATTTGAAGTAAATGGACTTGTTTTCAAAACCCAGCCCTGCTATTTATAATCTGTGTGATAATGGATGAATAACAATCTTTCTGGGCCTCAGTTTCCTAATCTTAGAGTGGCTTGGATTAGATTACCTCTGAGATCCCTTCTAGGTTTAAATCTACAATCCTGTGATTCAGTGGGGACTGCCAGTTATACAAGTTTTTATTTCTTCTAGTAAATAAAAGATAAGGAGGAAATAAAAAGATACACAGTACTGGACTTGAAATCAGAAGATTGAAGTTTTGGTCTTGACTCTGTGACTTAGGAAAATCACATC
>JAJPUD010001398.1:88799-193799 GCA_023553655.1 Myrmecobius fasciatus | reverse complement strand
TCTTTTTGGTCTGGACTTGTGATTTCATAGATATCAGGAACTTTAAATAAGGAAAATCTCTTTACCAATGACAACAGCTGAGTTTTTAAGAGCTCCCTGGAGACACTGGAACTTTCTAAAGGATATACAGCCAATGTGAGTCATCTAGCTTCTTTTACTAGTCTTTATTTCATTGGTTTTATTGGTATTACTACTAGTAGTGACTACTGGATAGTGAGCTGGTCTCAGAGGCAGACCTGGGTTCAAATATCACCTCTTACACATACCTGTTGAATAATCCTAAATTGTTGACGCTTTATGCATATCTCTAAAACTTACAAGAAGATACCCATCTATATTGGAAACCCCTCACTGGGAGCTCACAATGAGATCACAGAGTCAATCCTTAGCCCTACCATCAATTCCCAAGTCAGCAGAATTCCCATAATTAAATTATCTGTGTATCCCCAAACCGCATTATAGACTTATCATACTGGGAGGAAGAAATCAAAAGCTTCTGTTAAACATTTTTTCATTCATGTATGTTATGTGCTTGTTGTTATTCAATTGTGTAGAAATCTTCATGACCCCATGGGGCGTTTTCTTGGCAAAGATACTGGATTGATTTGCCATTTTTTTTTCCCAGTTCATCTTAAAGATAAAGAAACAGCCAAACATGGTTAAGTGATTTTTCTCAGGATAACACAGCTAATAACTGTCTGAGCCTAAAGTTGAATTCAGGTCTTCCTAGAGTAGAATTGAAAAAGGCTCAATGCTCTATCTACTAAGCTACCTAGCTGTCTCCATGTATGTATTATACCTTTTGAAGTCATTTATTTATAAACAGTTTTGAAAGAAGAGTCACATAGAGTCAGTAGGTGTAAATTGATTGGCATCGGCATCATTGGAAGGAGGATTCACAATTGACAAGAATCCTGATCCATTGGAAAAGTGCTGGAAACTTAGATCCATTTGAGTAGACTTTTGTTTTTTGCTAAACCTAACTATTTGATAACATTATTTTTGTGGAACTTCCACTTACATCTTCCTTAGGTTGTATAGAAGAAACCCTGAGTTCTCAAAGGCTATGCCAGCAGAATGCAAACATTAATTAGTGCTATCAAGTATAAGTCCTATTATTAACTGAATACCTGCCACAAGAAGACTAACCTAGAGCTAAATTCAGAGAGGTTTATCACCAAACTGGCATATGGTAAGGAATTACTTCTGATGCTACAGTAATTCTTGAAGACTATAGCATAAGCCAAGAGAATAATCTTGTGTGGTAGTACAGTGAATAGAGCATTGGACCTGCAGTTAGAAAGATCTGAATTCAAATATGGCCTCAGCTGGATGATCCTGGGAAAGACAATTAACCTCCATCTATCTCAGTTTTCTCATCTATAAAATTGGTATAATAATAATAACATTACCTATTTCCCAGGGTTCTTGAGAAGATTAAATGAGATGGCTCGGCATAAGGGATAGTACATGGTAAGTGCTGTATAAATATTAGTTGTCATCATCATTATCATCATCACACTAATTAAGTCATAGAATCTTGAAGTGTCTTATGGAAGAGAACCCAGTATCTTGGTGGTATACTTCTTGTTCTGTAGTTTTTTTTCCTAGCTTCTATTTTTGAGCTGTTTGCACAAAGTTGGGTGTTCACATCCTATGGGGTTTCCATATTATATTATACTATGATGATTATTTTAATTGTATGAAATATCATGTGTCCAGACAACAAATTCATTTATTTTGTTTTAGAGATAAGCATAGGAAAAATGGATAGTTTTTATTAGTAAAAATTTTTTTTCCTCTTCCTAAAATGGGGCTGATCTGGATATAAAGAGTGATATTATAAGTAAATTAGAGGAACGTAATATAGTTTACCTCTCAGACCTATGGAGATGGAATAAATTTATGTCCAAAGAAGAACTGGAAGTCTTAATTGAACACCAGATAGATAACTTTGACTATATTAAGTTAAAAAGTTTTTGTACAAACAAAACCAATGCAGTCAATATTTGGAGAGAAGCAATAAATTGGGAAATCATCTTTACATTTAAGGGTTCTGATAAAGGTCTCATGTCTAAAATATATAGAGAATTGTCTTATATTTATAAGAATTCAAGCCATTCTCCAATCGATAAATGGTCAAAGGATATGAACAGACAATTTTCAGAGGATGAAATTAAAACTATTTCTAGTCATATGAAAAGGTGCTCCAAATCACTATTGATCAGACAAATGCAAATTAAGACAACTCTGAGGTACCACTACACACCTGTCAGATTGGCTAAAATGACAGGAAAAGATAATGATGAATGTTGGAGGGGATGTGGGAAGGCTGGGACACTGATGCATTGTTGGTGGAGCTGTGAACGGATCCAGCCATTCTGGAGAGCAATTTGGAGCTATGTTCAAAAAGTTATCAAACTGTGCATACCCTTTGACCCAGCAGCATTTCTATTGGGCTTATATCCCAAAGAAATCATAAAGGAAGGAAAGGGCCCCACATGTGCAAGAATGTTTGTGGCAGCCCTTTTTGTAATGGCTAGAAACTGGAAACTGAATGGATGCCCATCAATTGGAGAGTGGCTGAATAAATTATGGTATATGAATATTATGGAATATTATTGTTCTGTAAGAAACGACTAGCAGGATGATTTCAGAGAGGCTTGGAGAGATTTACATGAACTGATGCTGAGTGAAATGAGCAGAACCAGGAGATCATTGTACATGGCAACAATAAGACTATATGATGATCCATTCTGATGGACATGGCTCTCTTCAACAATGAAATGTTTCAAACCAGTTCAATTGTTCAGTGAAGAAAGCCATATACACCCAGAGTGAGGGATGTGAAATGTGGACCACAACATAACATTTTCATACTCTTGATTGATGTTTGCTTACATTGTGTTTCCTTTATCTGATATTTCTTTCTTGTAGATACGATTTTTCTTGCACAACAATATTAAGTGTGGAAATATGTATACATATATTCAATTTGTCAAGTATTTTATTATAATTAACATGTAGTGGATATCCTGCCATCTAGGGGAGGGGTGGGGACTAAGGGGGGAAAATTTGTAACAGAAAGGTTTGTAAGGGTTAATGTTGAAGAATTACCCATACATATGTTTTGCAAATAAAAAAAAATAAAATTAAAAAAAAATTTCCTCTTTAGAAAAGAAAAAAGGAAAATTTCCAGTATACATTCTACCAAGTATATATTCTTACAAAATTGCTATTCAGTAACATGCTCTATAATTGGGTACAGAACCATTCAATTCTTTTTTTCCTCTGGGGATAAATAATAATTTTTAAAGTTTTTACTTTTAACCTTTCTTCCAAGGATTTTCATATATGGATGTTAATTCATACCCAAACACTTTGTAAGATAGGTGGTAGCTCTGTATTTACTTATTGAATGAATTCATAAGAATATTTAATAAGAAACAGATATAAATTATCCTAATGGTTTAAAACCAACCAAAACAAAACCATATTTAGATGGAAAACCTGAAACAAGATTACAGCAATTAATTAGGAAAGACAAAGGGATGAGAGATTTAGTTTTTTCAAGAGCAAAACTAAATAGAATTTAGAGTCAAAGGCTCTGGATTCAAATTTTGGCTCTGCCATTTTTTTGCCTATGTAACTGTGGAAGTCAATTTGCTTCTCTGGGCCTTATTTCTTCATCTGAAAAATGGGTGGAGAGAAGCTGGCTGTTCGTTAGACTGTAAGGTCCCTTTTGGCTTTAAATCCATGATCTTATGCATCAAGGTAAATAATGCCTGGAAAAATGTAAAATGTCTTTATTTAAAAAGAAAAAAGATATACTGTTTTTGCTAGTTGAATGAGTGGCCCATTGAGTCCTAGTCCTTAAATTTACATATATCTTGTGCCAAAAATGGACAAAACTGAGCCCATGAGGCAAGATAATTATCTTAGAGCATATATCTTACCAGGTAACTTTGGATCAAAATCTCTAGTGCCTCCCTGTTGACTCTAAGATAAAACTGAAACTTCTCAACAGACCTTTTGAAATCTGCTTCCAACCTACCTTTCGAGATACTTTGTGCTGTTCTATTTTACAAATTCTAGAATATAGTCAAATTAGACTATAACAGTATCAGATTTTGATTTTTCTTCCTTGATGCATTCATAGGAATGATACCCCTCCTAGTATTTTATCTCTTACTTTCAGAATATTTCAAAGCTTGAATCTGTTGTCATCTTATCTGGGAAACCTTTCTTGATCCCTAGATTTGTTATTGTCCTACGCCTCCTTTGGATGTCTCCGTTGGAGTATAAGCTTCTTGAGTGCAAGTACTATTTTGCCTTTGTCTTCATATATCCAGCAACTAACAGAGTGCTATGTTCATAGCAAGTACTTACTAAAATTTGTACAATTGAATTGAATGAAAATTGAGTACTAACTAATAAGAAGCTATTGGGTTGGAATCCATTTGGGAAATAATGCAATCCTTTCAAAGTTCTCATGCTGTTCATTTCCAAAAAAAACATCTTTTTTTTTTTTTTTTAACACCAATACTATCATTTGGTGATGCTATATAGAGTTGAGTCAATTTTCTTGAAAGAAGCAAAATTATGAGTGGCCTCCAAAACAAAAGAAAGATTTATGGTGGATGTGAGTTTTCCATAGCATAGTAACAATGATTTATCTTTTGTGTGAGAAGTTTCATAGGAACCATAATCAAAGGACATGTGTAAGTGGGAAAGAAGATTGGTTGATCATGTAGAGAAAATGAGAGGCAATATGGATGGATAGTTGGAAGGATTCATTGGAATTGCTTAGGTATTTAAAGAAGAAGAAGAAAACTTCCAAGATTTTTCCACTGGGGATTGATGGAAAGACATAGAGAAGAATCCCTCAGGATGAAATATATTCCTATAAGCCAGTAGCAAAATGGGGTACAGAAATTAAAATTGATACATAAAAGTTGAAATTGAATCATTTAAGCCACATTTTTTATTTATATTACTTATGTAGTTGGATGCTTCGTGACAGTTTGCCCTGTCCTCAACCCTCAACACTCTTTTTTTGGTGAATTCACTAATTCAGTGTCATTTCTTATCTGTATTTGTAGCTGTCATCTCTCTTCTGAGATCCATATCCATATCTTACATAGCCAACTACCTGCTAAATATCTTTAATTATATGTACCATAGGCACATCAAGCTCAAAATGTCTCAAACAAAGCTATATTTCACCCTAAAACCAACACTTTTTCTAATTTTCTTATTTTTGTCAAGGTTGTCACAATTTTTCCAGTCACCCAAGTTTGCAAACTGGATTCTTCATTCTTTTATTCAATTAATTGCCAAATTTTATGACTCTATATCTACTGCTCATATTTTCCTCATATCTCACTGAGACTCCTAATTAGTACTCCGGAATTGTTTCACCTTTCTCACATCTACCATATATATGCCAAGTTGATATTCCTTATATCTGGGTGTCACCAAGTTATTCACCAGCTTCAGAAGCTTCAGTGCTTAAGATAAAATTTAAAGTCTTCTGTCATGCATTTAAAATCTTTCAAAATTTAGTTCCAGCCTACCTTACCAGGCTAACTATAGACTTTTTCCTTTCACACATTAAACTAGTGGTATCAAGTACAAATAGAAATAGAGACCACTAAACTATATATTGCAATCCCTGAATATTGACTTAGAAAACTACATGTTAACATTATTTATTTTTAATTGTATTTTTATGTATTTTGCTAAATATTTCCCAATTACCTTTTAATCTGGTTCTGGCTGCGCTTAGAAGTGTGGTAACTGCAATGAGCCATGTATTTGCCATCTCTGCACTAAATGAATTAAGAAAATTGGTCTACTTGTCCCCCAGCACAGGACATTGTATCTCTTATCTTCACCACTTTGCATGGTATGTCCTCTATACTTAGAAATGCAATACATTCTCTCCTGTGCTGTTTTCTGAATTCAGTTCAAGCTTTACTTCCTATAAGTGGCTTTTTCCTGATTTCTGCAGTTTTTAGCACTTCATACAAATTACTTTGTATTTATATTGAAGCTCTTCTGAATCAATCATACTATATTGAGAATATGAGGATATAGGTTTGAATCCTGACTCCTTCACTAAATATATATTTGGAATTATTATTTTATCTGAGACATCACAAATCTAAATAAAAAGGGCCTTTTTCTGAAAAAGGTTAGGAATAGGAAGAATGGGTGGTTTCATTTCTATTTATTGATATAATATTAAGCAATATTTCATTGTTTTCTCTTTCCAGGAAAGAATAAGGGCATGTGTTTGTGTGATCTTGGCAAAGTATTTAATTTACTTGATCTCAGTTTCCTCAGTTGAAAAATAAGGATTTTGGATTTGATGACATTTGAGGTCTCTTTGGAATATATATATCTTAGATCCTATCAATTTAACTTATTTATGAATATGTATCTCCCAATAAAATGTGAGCACTTTGAAGACAAGAATTTTTGTATTTGTTTTCCTAGAAATTAACACAACTTAAGAAGTGCTTGTTGAATGATTGAGCAAACTGAGGCCCAGAGAAAATAAGCAATTTGTCCAGTGGCACACACTGTAAGTCAAAAAGCTCCTCTGACTCCAAATTGGTGCTGCCTTCAAATTTGAAATTAAGTAGGCAATTAGTCTATGGAGTCCAAAAAGTTTTCTAAAAAGACTTACCCTATGTTTTTAAATTCTTGCCTGTTTTAGGAGCCATCCTGATAAGGGGCCAGAATATTAATTAATTCCTCATCTACTACCCTACTCTTATAATTTGACACATGGGACAATTTTGTTTTGATGGCTGTTTGGTTTTAATAGGATGCATTAAAAATACCCTGACACATATCTTCCTTATTGTTAAGGGAGGAGAAAAGTAGTAAAAAGCCTCAACAGTTGAAAGTCAGAAGTTCAGTGGGTTTTTTTTCCCCATTTTTGTTGAAAAGAAAATGAAAACTCACTACTGGGCTCAGTGTTCTATCTTAAATCATTTAATTTCATGATATATCTTCTAAATTGAAGAAAAATACATCACACAATTTACATGGTTAGTCAGGAATTACACTGAAAGTTCATTAAATCACATCTAGGGAATTTAAGTGAACTGAAGTAAGTAAATTAAGTGCTGAGTTAATTAAGTTGCTAATTAGTTAATTAACTGTTATGGTTTTAAGTGATGCCATTAACAAATTGACATAAATTTCAGTTTTAGTTTCCTATATTTAGAAAATCTTTATGGAATTGTAAAAGCTGGAGGGCTTAATTCTTTTCACAGAATTTTAGAACTAAATATTAATATATTTGAAATAGGATTTTTATTATTTAGAGTCTGACAGTTTAAAATCATTTAACAAGTTGTCTTTAAAATTTTAAAAGCAGAAAATCTTTCTTTTTGCTCTTAAATTTAAAAAAATCATCAAAACTTAATAGAAAGCAGGGTAGCTGCAGCCCCTTTTGCTCCACAGCAATCAGCTATGGTCCTTGATTCCCTAGCAATTGCATTGAAGGGACCTGCAGTTGGGGTTGAGAGATCAGTTCTAGTGTTAGATATGAAGCATTGACTTTGCATGGTGGTGAATGACAAAGGCAGGCTGAAGATTTAAGTTGAGTACAAAGAGAAGACTAAACGTTTCTCTCTAGAAGAAGTAATTCTATTGTCTTGACCAAGATAAAAGAAATTCCTGAACTTACCTGGGAAGGCTGTCATAAATGCTGTCATATTACTAGCCTACCTCAATGAATCCCAATGTCAGGTGATCAAAGACACTGGAGTGTTCTCAGTGTCCTCAGAATCATCATTGAATCAATTGCTGTTGCTATTGCTTATAATTTTGGACAAAAAGATTGGTGTCAAGAGAAATGTGTTGATCTTTGTCTTTGGAGGTGGTACTTTTGATGTCTCCATTCTTACTATTGAAAATGGTATCTTTGAAGTCAAATTAAAACTGGGGACATTCACTTTGGTGGGGAGGACTTTGATAACTACATGCTCAAGCATTTCATTGCTGAGTTCAAGCAAAAGCACAAGAAGAGCATCAGTAGGAACAGGAGGATTGTCTGCCATAGATGCACTGCTTGTGAATGTGAAAAACACATCCTCTCTTTCAGTACCCAGGCTAGTATTGAGATTTAATCCACCTGTGAAATTATCAACTTCTTTACCTGTATTACACATGCCTATTCTGAAGATCTGAATGAAAACCTCTTTGTTGGTACCCTGGATCTCATGGATATCAAGCTAGATAAATCACAGATTTATGATGTTTTCTTGGTGGGTGGTTCCACTTAAGTCCCCCATTCTACAATCTTCTGCAGGACTTCTTCATTGACAAGAAGTTTAACAAGACTATCAGTCCTGGTGGGGTGATTGCCTATGGTATACTGTCTAGGTTTTCATATTGTCTTGAGATAATTCTGAGAATGTGCAAGATTTGTTGCTATTGGGTATCATTCCTCTTTCCTTTGGAATTGAAATTGCTGGTGGAATTATGAATGTTCTGATCAAAAGCAATATCACTATCTCCACCAGGCAGGTTCATATCTTTACCCCTTACAAGGACAACTAGCATGGTATGCTTATTCAGGTTTTTGAAGATGAAAGAGCAATGAGAAAGGATAGCAATCTGGTTGGCAAATTTGAGTTCATGGGGATACTCCCTGTCCCAGGGGACATTCCTCAGATTGAAGCAACCTTTTTGACATTGATGCAAATGGCATTCTCACTGTTTTTGCTGTGAATATGAACAAAGACAAGAAGAACAAGATTGCCATCACCAATGACAAAATTCATACGAGAAAAGACATTGAGTGTATATGGTCCAGAAGACAGAAATACAAAGCTGAAGATGAGAAGCAGAGAGACAAGATGTTTTCCAAGAATTCTCTTTAATCTTGTGCTTTCAATATGAAGGCTACCCAGGATGAGAAACTCCAAGACAACTGTAAGGAAATTATTAACTGACTGGATAAGATTTAGACTTCCAAGAAGGAATAATTTGGGTATCAGCAGAAAGATTTGGAGCAAGTCTGCAACCTCATTATTACTAAACTGTACCAGAGTGCAGAGGACATACCAGAAAGCATGCTTGGTGGGTTTCCAAGGGCTGGAGCAATCTCATCTGGAGGTGCTTTTTTAGAACCACCACTGAAGAAGTTGATTCAATGCACTATAGAAAGAGCATTACACATAGTTTTCCAAAAATTGAAACATTCAAATTTGTAGCCAAGGTGGTAGCAGTTTAAAAGTATCATTTTAGCTATTATATAAATTTGAGCATTCTGAATACTCCAAATATATGCAGAGTGAGAGAAGTGAACAACATTGTATTTTATTGTATCACAAACAAGTGAAAATACAATTTTTTTCCTGGTAACAAAATCTACTTAAAATTGGCAAAACAAATAAACAAAAGAGAAAATCCATGAGAACAAACTGGTTCAATGTGAAATTTGTGTTTTGCCTATTTTTGGTAGATTTCTTGTACAAGTGACAACTGTTAGATTTGGAATTTTTAAGAATATAGATAAAAAGGGCTAACAAGTTCCAGGGATAGATTCCTATGCTGCATATGGTTTTTTTCTTTTCTTTTTTTTTTTTTGATTGTGATGACTTTGAGCTTTTATCTTGATATATCTTTGTCATTTATTTCCTTTAAGAATATTCTTGCTTAGTTTTTTTGTATAGACTCTCTAACAGAGAATGGTTTCTTAACTTTGCATATATGATGTTGGGTGAGTCATTTAACTTCTAAGGGCCCCATCTATAAAAATGAGGGAGCTAAATGAGACCATTTTAAGTTATTTTATGTCTTTAGATCCCATTATCTCATATTTAAAGAATACTTTCTATGTACCTACTTTAGAAGTTGGATAGCAAAAGTGGGGAAATGTAATCAATATTTTTCCTCAACAAAGAAAAGGCAAAAGGGAAAGAGAAGTCAAACTTGGCAGTCACTCAGCCAGTCAATTATCTTTATTAAATATTTGTAATATTATCTATATCTAGCATATTAGAATCATTGGAATACACAGAACACTGACTGGGTATTTCTGGCAGAGCAGACATACCTGATCTATGCTCCACATACGCACATACTTAGAACTAATTTTGGGCAAGCATTAGGCTCCATGTAAAATGTATTTTTGATAAACTAGCATTCATTTGAAGGACAGCATGGTGTCATGGATAAAGAGTAAGCCTTGGGGTTGAGGAGGATCTGGATTTAAGTTCTTCCTCTGATACATACTAGCAATATGATTCTGTAAGTCACAATTCTCTTTCTCTCTCAAGGTCTTAGAAAACTATGATTATAAGAGACTGGTATTATTGGAGTTGGTTCCCCACAACATTAAACATACTCATAACTGTAGAATTGGAAGCAACAAAAACTATAGTTAGAGAATAACTTTTTAAATCAGCAGACCACTTAGGACACACAACTTATATTGCTGGTCTACTATGCTTTCTTTCAGCTCCTCTATGGTATGGTATATGTTGCCTCATTGACTTTCCTACCTCTCAAATATTTTCCCCATTCTGTCTTCAATTTCATATCCAGATACCTCCACTAGGTATCCTATCTCTAAAGATAAGGAATCAAGATTAGTAGCTGAGGCTCAGAGAGCTTTTGTTGTTCAGTCATTTCAATTATGTTCAATTTTTCATGACCTCTCTTGATATTTTCTTGGCAGCGATACTGAAGTGGTTTGCCCTTTTCTTCTCCAATTCATTCATTTTACCGAAGAGAAAACTGAAACAAACAGAGTTAAGTGACTTGCTCAGGATCATACAGCTAATGTGACTGAGCCAGATTTGAATTTAGGAAGATGAGTTTTTCTGACTCCAGGTTCAGCACTCTAGTCACTGTACCACATAGCTCTCCTTAGATAGCTAGATCTAGGCTGAATCTGTGACCTGTTCTTATTACTTATATCTCTTTGAAATGAACTGTTTTTATTATTTTGAGTAGCACAAATCAAATACATAGACACCAATAAAAGAAAGATATCATGCAACTTCTGATTGCTTCTTCTAGAGGGTCAGCATCTATTGAGCACACAGAAGAAACAGAGAAGAATTGAAAGAAGCTTCTCAATACTGCAGAACAGTCATTGTGAGTTTCTTGAAGTTTTATTTGACTGCTTGCTCCCATATATTTGCAATCATTGCTTGGAAAATATCACATGTAGACCAACTCTCTTGACAAATGTACATTGGCAAAGCAGTGCTAAATGACCTCTAACCTAATAATCTCTCTAAGAATTATAGATCAAGAATGGAAAAATATTTTTGAGACCTTTTCCTGGTCTTCATTTTGCAAATGAGAAACCTTCACTTTGCAGATGAGAAAAATGAGGCCCCAAGAAGTTAGTTGACTTGTCTAAGATCACACAGCTAATTAACATCAGAAGTAAGACTTACTTGTTTCGTTTCATTGTGATTTGGGCCCTTTGAATTCAGTCAGTGTTTCTTCTGATGTAATGTCCTTTGGTAGTCAGAAATCCTATTCAATCCTGACTCTGTCACTAATAGTGTTATGTTCAGTAAGCTCTTTTACCAACTCTGGATGTTAGTTTCTCATCTAAATGTAAAAGAAGGGAGTTGAACTATATTTGTTGTGGTGATTCAGTCATTTTTGACTCTTTGTGACCCCATTGCAGGGTTTTCTTGGCAAAGATACTAGAGTAATTTGCCATTTTCTTCTCCAACTCCTTTTACAGAAGAGGAAACTGAAGCAAACAAGGTTAAGTAACTTACCCAGGATCACATATAGCTAGTAAGTGTCTGAAATTAGATTTGAATGAATGAAAATGAGTCCTTCTGATTCCAAGCCCAGTGCTTTATCCACTGCACCACTAAGTGGCCCTTGGATTATATGATCTCTAAGATATTTCTTTCAGCTCTAAAATTTTGTGAACTTATGAATTTCTGAGTTCCAAGAGTTCTGTCTGAGATACTCTGTTAGGATGGGGTCTGGGAAGCATATAGGATTTTGTTTTAAACTGGACCTGTAATTATATTGATATATGGAATTCTTGATGAGGAAATTCTCACCACCCATGAAGAGTAGCACTTGCTCCTCAACTGATAATATTAATATTAATGATTCATTTTTCTGTTCTGCAAGATGTTTTTCTTTTTCAATATCATTACCATATGTATCAGGGTTCATCTCTGGCACATGATTTAGCTATATTCTTCTATTTCCTGCTTCCTGTGCTAACTGTAGACTAAATCCTGCCCATTTCTAAATGTAGTCCCGTCTGTTTTCTTCTACTTGTGCAGTGGATAAAACTCTGGGCCTGGAGTCTGAAAAACTCATCTTCCTGAATTCAAATATAGTCTTGAATACTTACTAACTATGTGACCCTGGGCAAATTGTTTAATCTTATTTGCCTGTAAAGTGAACTAGAGAAGGAAATGGCAAACCATTCTTGTGTCTCTGCCCTATTTGAGTCAGGTGCGATTGAAATGACTGAACAGCAACAATAACAACAATGTAATCCATGACAGAGAGCTCGCTGAAATTGACAGGCAAGTGACAGAGTCATTTTAGAGCTCATCCTGTCTTACGTTACATCATGTAGCTTGTGCTAATTGCTGGGAATGGAGACCATGATTCACATCACAACGTTCTCCACTGCCTGAGCCACATAGTTTAGTGTACATCTTCATGTGGGGATGGACATTAATAAGTATATTTAATTAGCCTCGATTTGCTTATGCCACATGCAATCAGGATCTGTGCTCGCTCCAAACAATAGCTTTGCAGGCTCTTGAGACCAGTAATAGTAACCTATTTGGATTTTCCCATTCAGTGTTCTGCCCTTGCCATAATTGTATTTCTACTGTCAGCATGTTACTTTTAGCTCCCGATTCTCTTTTGAGAGAACATGTGGAAACAGAATTTTCCCTTCCCCCCACTCTACCTGATTGGTCTAGGTTTTTGTTTTGGCTGAAGAAAGCCAAGTCTGCTGCCACGAATGAGAGTAAGAGAATATTTGCTTATGAGAATTTTAGGTTACATTTTCATATGGCCAACTATATTCAGAGAATATTTGTTTATAGGGATTTTAGGTTGTATTTTCACATGGCCACTTATATTAAGTGTAGAAAAGTAGATTAAAGTAGAGTAAGTCTGGAATTTAGCTTTCATGGAAAGTTTTTATCTCCTGAGCAAGTTCCATCCAGATTTAAATATTTTAATAATCTTTTAAATTTCCACTGTTTTAAAAATATCCAAATGGATATAACTAGGATGTTGTGGAAAGAGCATTGAGCCTGATATCAGGAGGCTTCTAGTCCTGACTTCTAAGTCCATAACTTATCGTGAGACCTTTAGCACTTCAAATTCTAACTTTTCTGGACTGTGTTTTAATAATATATAAAATGATGGGGTTGTATCTTTTAGATTCCTTCCATCCCTAACATTCTGCCCTTCTGTTTTGGTCTGATTACTGTCATTGGAACCAGCAGAGGGAGCAAAAGCTAACAAACCTGATTTCCAGAGCCTGGTCAATCTCATAACACACTGTTTAATACTTAATATTGTCTGGTGATAGAAACTGAAATTGTTAAATAACTTTTAAAAGTCCCATAAGGGAATAGATGTTTAAAATAAATTTAAATAATGCTTTTGAAAACATACATTTATGTATATACATATATATGTCTGATCATATGTACAGTTACATATGTATATAATTATATGTGTGCTATATAAGTATACATAGTTACACATGTATATATGTATCTTGGATATATATTATAGTAATATATAATTATAATTATAAATATATGCATGTTATTTATGTTATGGTTATATATGTATGTGATTATATATATTTATGATTATATAGTTATATATTTATGTACTTACACAAATGTATGTAATTATGCCTATAAATATGTACAGACACATGTATATAATTTATATAAATGTATATTGTGATGATGATGATGATAGTAATAACAATAGTTACTAATATTTATATAATGCTTAATCTGTACCAGGAACTGTGTTAAGCATTTTACAATTGTTTCATTTGATCCTCACAACAACTCTGGGAGGTAGTGCTATTATCATTAATATTTGATGGATGAGGAAACTGAAGCAAATAGGGGTTAAATGACTTGCCCAGAATTACACAATTTGCAAGTGTCTGAGGTTAGATTTGAATTCAGATCTTCCAATTTCAGGCCTGATGCTTTATCTGCTGTGCTATTTAGCTGCATAAATCTGATAGAATGCAATAAACTGGCTGCCTTTCTATGTATTTTATAAAAATAGGAACAATTCAAAAAGTTCAAAATCTAGAACAGAAAAGACATTCAAGGAATTTATAATATGATGATAACATGAATAATCCTATTAGAGCAAAATTAAAAATTCTTTTTCTTTTTTATTCCAAACTTAAAAAATCATTGCTATAAACAAACATTTCAGTTTATAAAGAATAGAAAAGAGAATTGTAGAAGACAACGTTCTGTTAAAGTAAGTTTAAAGAGAAATTAACATACATTAAGCTTTGTAAGGGCAACTAAATGGTGCCATAGTGCACAGAGTTCTGGCCAGGAGTCAGGAAAACTCAACTTCCTGAGTTCAAATCTATACTCATATACTTACTTATTAGTTGTGTGTTCTTTGGCAAGGTACTTAACTTTTGCTTGCCTCATTTCTTCAACCTCAAAATGGAGATAGTAATAGTCACTTATTCACCAGGGTTGTTGTAAAGATCAAATAAAAAAATAATTATAAAGCACTTAGCTCCATACCTTGCACATAGTAAGTGATATTTAAATGTTAGCTATTATTAAGAGAGGATCCAGAATCAAGTCCTACAGCTCACTTATATATAGAAGGCAGGATGTGGTGGATTTTGCAGAGCAGACTGAGAAAAATTTATTCAACATATAGAAAGAAATACAAGAAAGGACAGAGTTTTACAAACCCAGGGAGGAGAGAGATCAGAGGAGGGAGCAGTCATTAGTATCAAGTGCTGGTCAGCTAGTTGTTGTTCTTTGTTCTTTAAGAAGAGCAAAATGAGTCAAGGTACACTGTATCCAGCTGTAGTTGATCAGATCAATACTCACCTGGAAGACTCTACCATAGATTGGGCACAAATATTTGGAGTGGATATTTGGAATCTCTAACTTTGTGCATCTTGTGTTTCTTTTGAACAACTACAGTTCTGCTTTGCTCATAGAGCATCTTCTTTGATATGAATATGTCATGTTGGACAGTTCTGTGCCAGTGTCTCCCATGTCATGTAATTGATTCCTAAATTCTTCAAAGAGATCTTGAGAGGGTCCTTCTATCTTCTGACCACAATAAGAATGTCTAACTTGAGTGAATTCTCCGTAAAAGTTTTTTTAGACAAAAGTATATTTTGCATTTGAACAGCATTTATAGCCAGCCTATTGAAGTAGAGTTGGAATGCTTGGTCGTTTAGTTTGAGAACGGGCCTCAGTGTCAGGAATCTTATTCTGCCAGGTAATCTTCAGAATCTTCCTAAGACAATTCAAATGGAAATGATTTAGTTTTCTGGCATGGCACTAGTATACTGTTCAGGATTCACAGACATGTAACATTCTACACAATGGGTCTGTAGAACTTCAATTTGGTAATCAGTTTAATATTTCTCCTCTCCCACACTTTCCTTCAGAGCCTCCCACAATACTGAGCTACCCCTGACAATGTGTGCATCCAATCTCATTATCAAGGTAGATATCCCTGAAAGGTTTACTGCCAAGGTAAGTGCACTTATCCATAGCATTCAAGGCTTCACCATTTGCTATAACTAACGGTTCCACCTATATGGATAGTATGGTGCTGGCTGATGGGAGTACCTCTGTTTTCTCAATGTTGTTAGGCCAAAATTAGCACAAGCAGAGAGAATTGATCTATACTTTATTGCTGCATCTTGGCTTCAGAGACTGCATTGAGGGCATAATCATCTGTAAATAAAATATCAGGCACCAACACTCCCTCCACTTTAGTTTTAGCTTATAGCCCTTTTAATGAGGAATTTAGCATTGAATTTAATTTTGTGTTTGTCCTCAATAAAAGCATTTGACAACATGGCTGAAAACATCAGGCTAAAAAGCTTGGGAATAAGCACATAGCCTTGTTTCATTCCATTGGTAACTGGGAAAGCTCAAGAGCATTGTGCATTGTCCAGAACTCAGGCAAGCGTGCTATCATGAAATGGATGTACTATACTAATGAACTTCTCTGAGAAACCAAATTTTAACATAATTTTCTATATGTCTTCATGACTGATGGCATCAAAAGCCTTGGTCAAATCTACAAATGTATCCAGACCTCTGTTCTGCTCCTGGCATTTCTCCTGGAGTTCTTCTATTCTTCAAGATTAAGTAATTAGAATTTCCTGTCAGTTACCAAATCTTACCAATTATACCTCCACAACAAAATATCATAGATCTACAGCTGGAGGGCTTCTCAAGTGGCTATCTAGTCCAATTCCCTCATTTTACATACCTTAGAAATCTAGAACCCAGGGAGCATGAACAAGTGGTTTCAGAACTTTGATCTTTACAACTGCTCAACAATCTGCAGTTCCTGAAATATCCTAATTATTACAGTAATCAGCCCATTGTTCAGCAAGTATTCATTGATTTCATAAGTATTTGTTGCACCTATTTTCTGCAGGTAACTCTGCTAGAGACTGGGGATGGGGAATAAGAGGAATAATGCAAAGAAGGTTTCTCATTCTCAAGAACTTTACTATTTGGCAAGATATGACATATGTATTTAAACAACCATATAACAGCATACCCGACAAATTTCAAATAAGTCTTCATTTGTAAAGTGGGGAGAATGATCCTTGCATGGTCTTTATTTCAAGGATATTTTATTGAGGAAAATGATTTATCTCCCATAAAATATTATAGAAATGCCCGTTCATCTTATTAGTGTGAAGCATATGCTCTTTGACCAACCAGCAGAGGGTGTTCCCTCTCTAAGAGATTAAGCTACTGTCCAGACAAGATAGTGCAAGTGAATCTACCCTCAATAAACAAAATCAAACATTTGCATTAATCAAATCAAACATTTACTTAATAGCTGCAATCTTCAGCAATCCCTTATCATGATTTCTAGAAAAGTACAACATTCATGTATACAAATTTTCTTTTCTTTTTTTCAACCAGTTTCTATTAAAGTGATCCTTTTGATTTCATGTTTTTGTGAACATCTCTGCCGTTAGATACACTTGGGACTCTCGCTTTTGTTATACATTAGATTTAGTTTCCATTCCATTCCTTAAGTCCTGAGTTTCCATTAGGATTTCTGAGACCAGTGGTATTGGACTTGGAATTAGAAAGTTTTGAGTCTTATTTCTATTGTTTTCTAGCTATAAGACCATTGGGCAAGTTGGTTAGCCTCTCTAAACTTTAGTTTCTTCATCAATAATATGGTGAAAGTAAATATTTACATACAAAATATACCTTATAGGGCTTTGGGAAAGCATGAGTTATTTCAGTTGCTATTATTTATTAGGTTGTTGCTGTAGCTTAAAAGTTAATTTAGCAGAACATTGTCATGTGCCCAACAGAATGTTAGGGAGGATTCAAAATATATAACAATGAATTTCCAGTGCAAGAAAGGTTATATAATAGTAGAAGAAATTATATTTATGAGGGTCCATTTTTTCTTTACTTCCTTGTAGGGTTGTTCTTTTGTTCTCTGCTGTGCACTTTTTAACTTTGTTCTTTTTCCCCCTTTCATCCCCCCCCACCTTCCCCAAGCAGGCTATAGTTTAAGCATAAATATATTTAATAGATTCACACATACACATACACATACCTGTCCCCCCACATATATGCATATACATTCATACACATTCCCAGATTCATAAATATATATATATTTACATACACACATAAATAGAGCAACCTGCATATAAATCTACTATAATCAGATATACACATATGTATACATATTTACTCATGTGCAAATATGTAGCTAATATAATATTAGTATGTTTTATTATTAGTTTTTCATTATTGATAGTATTTTATTAATTTTGTTTTGTTTTTCTTTTCTGTCTTCTATTTTTTTAATAAATAGAAAGTTAAAAAAAAGAAAAAAAGTTAATTTAGCATCTATAGAGGGAGTATTTTTCTGGATGATAAAATAAGCTGGTTTCTGCTATCATGTGGAAGAACTCCATAGTGATATGTGACAAGTATATTATTGGAAAAATTGCACATTTGGAATTTGAGTAAATAACTTATTGTCAAGGTATTTTGTCCTCATTTTCAATTGACCTTCAAAGATCAAGAATTCCTGAATCAATTCCAATTCAATTGTCAAATATGGTAGTTTATATAAGTAAGTCACTATATAGAGAAAATAAGTTTCTTTTAAAAAGAATGTGAAAAGAATACCTTTTTTAAGCCAAGAATGATTTGGTCAATTGAACAATCCTCCCTTATAGTATCCATTTTATAAATTCTGTTTTCCTGAGTGTGCTACTTTATAATTCTAGAGGCTTGGCATGAAGGCCAGAGTCTACCTTGCTGCAATTATCTGAGGCTTATCTTGTATACTGTGAAGGAACAATCTCTCCCCTTACTTAGTTTGGTGTGCTGTTTTAATTTATGCTTACAATATCAGATACTAAAAGAATGTAATTAGGAGACTCTGGAAACAGTTCTGTTCTATTGTACTTCGGTTCCTGGGGAATACCCAGGATCATCAAAGATAACTCAGAGATGTTTTGAGCAAAGTAGGAAGAGTATCTGAATGGAGCAAGAGACAGGCCAGTCTTTTTGTGTAAATGAAGTTGGAGACATTTCTGACAAGAAATAGGAACTAAGTGATTGGGCTAAAATAGAAAATACTTTGAAATTTGAAAAAAAAAAGGATTACTTTGTGCCTAGTTATTAAGGGGAGCTAGTAAGACATAGAAAGGTTCCCAGTAAAAATAGTATCTGTCATGGTACTGAGGTTCAAAGGAGATTCCAAAAGATTGGAGTTGCAGATTGGTGTCTTGAGGTGTCTCAAAAGGATTTGCAGTCTTGAACCCATCTCTAAGTCAAGAAGCAAAGTATACTATAATTATAAAGCCAATTGAAGTGGGCTAAGTTCCCAAAGAATTTTACAAAAAAAACAGGAGCAAGAAGATAAATTTATAGGAAAAAGACAGAGATTGGGTGCTTCATGTCACAGATGTGCTAATTTTATGGCTTAGAGGTAGAATTGAGGAGTGGTCTAATATGGACCTCAATACTGAATTTTATGGTTTAGAAGTGAAATTGAGGCACCTCACTATTTGTCTCAGGAACTCTTATTACTGACCAAAAGATTTTTATCTAAGAGCCAGAATTGTCTGTGGAATTATAGCACTTCCAAGGCCAGGTGACCTTATGGCTACTGCTACATTTCCCTTAGAAGCTGTATCCCATCAGTGGAACAGAGAATGGAAAAAGAAACTAAATATAGATCAGAATATAATATTAGAATAATGGTGTATAGAAGTTCAGTTCCACTGAAGGGTAGAACCAACTTTCAGAGTTCTATGGTTCTGAAATGCCTTTCAGATATATACCTTGCACTTTGTGCTACCTGCCCTTCTTCTTGTCATCTGGCACAGCATCTTTTCAACCAGACATTCAGAGAACTTATTTCCCTTCTTTGAGAGTTAATATTCAACTTGGGAACTCCTCCCAGGGAATGAGCAGTCTTGATTGCATGCTAATTTACCTGATCCATTATATTCTTGCACCATGTTCAGATTTAATCCAAGTATTTACCCTTGACATCTTGCCACTAGTCTTTCTTCCAGCTATGTAATATTCTCTCTCCTCTACTTCCTCTTGTTTTCTACCTCATCCTCAAAGAACAGCAATCAAAGTAATTGCTTTTGGAAAGGGCATAATGATTATCTGATGTGGAGCTCCACTCACCATCCCTGTGAATTTCCATAACAAACCTCTCTCCCTTTGCTGCTACTTCCTTATAAGAGTTGTTTCCCACTATTAGAAAGTTAGCTTTTTGAGAGTAGTGACTGCTTTATTTTTGTGTTTATCTCCCCAGTTTCCAATTGTTGTTAAATAATTTTTTTCAGTCTTATCTGACTCTCCTTACCCCATTTGGGATTTTCTTGGCAAAAACACTGGAGTGGTTTGACATTTCCTTCTCCAACTCATTTTACATATGAAGAACTGAGGCAACCAGGGTTAAGTGACTTTCCCAGGGTCATACAGCTAGTAAGAGTCTGAGCACGAAGACTCATGAAGATGAGTCTTTCTGGTTTTAAGCCCATTGCTCTATCTACTTTTCAATCCACCATAATAATTAATTGCCTTTTCATTCATTCATTCATTCAAACATTCCTTTATGTGGAGTCAGCAAGACTTGATTTCTAGCTGAGTGACCCTAAATAAAGGACTTAACCTCTCTCAGCCTCATTTTCCTTATCTGTAAAATAATAACACTTACTTCACAGCATTTAGGATAAGATCAGTTGTGATAATGTAGGTAAAGTGTCGTGCAAACCTCAAAACACTATGTAAATATCAGTGGTCTTTTTCATCATCATAATCATTATCATCATTAAATTACAGGAGATGAAGAGAGTGAATCTGATCCCTAGCCAGGATCCAATCTAGTTGGTGAGACATGATATATTACATATACATGGAAGAATTATATTTCCCTATCCTTCCTATTCTTCCATCTCTTCCTAAACTTAACTCTTTTCAAACCTACTTTTTGTCACCATTATGGTCACCAATCTTTGTACTCTTTTCTGTTTGTCCAGTCTATTTTTTTTTTTTCTAGTCTCTCTTTCTTTCCCCTCCCTACCATCTGGTTGAACAATTCAAGTATTTTCTATCTTTTGCCTTGCCAATTTCTTGCTTCTTTGTTCTATCGTGGATCACATCTTGCCAAATAACAATCCACCTTCCTTACTCCAATTCATACTGCTTAAGACTTCTGGAGAATGTCGTACAGCCTTGATGATGAAATTCACCACAAATATATTTCATCTTAGTTGAAGTATGTCTTCACTTTTGCCTTCTATACATTTTAGTCTTCCCTAATTGAATCTTTGTCACACTTTCCACAGTGACTATTCCAAACCTTTTCCTCTTTCTTCTTTCCCCAAATCTTGTGGCTCATCTTCTCTCCTCCTTTGCCCCATATTTATGAGATAGATATCCCTTTTCCTTGTCAAGGCTACACTTCATATGTGCTCTTCATTCTATCTCATTCACTTCTTTTAGGAATTTGATTCTTCAATTATCACCTCTATCTGTAAAGGGATTTTAGTTAGGACTTAAAAAAAAAAAAAAAAAAAAAAAAAAAGCCTGGGAAGCTAGGAGACAGAAATGAGTAAAGGGAGCATTTTAGGTATGTGAGATAGTCAGAAACAATTTTTTGAGTTGAGAAAACACCCAACTGATAACCCTTGATTTCCCATATGAAAAAGGTAACATATAAGGGTAGAGAGTAAGTAGCCTGATTTAGGGTCAAAAGTCACAATACTATTGACTAACTTATCTCTTGTGACACAGTTGTATCCTATTATATGTGCTCACCATAATTTGTTTAATTAAAGAGCATCTACTTTGTTTCCAGTTTTTTATTATGAAAAGTATTATGAATATTTTGATGTATGTGGGGCATTTCTTTACCACTGAGTCCCTTGGCACATAACAGAGGAATCTCTGGGTCAAAGAGTATGGACAGATTATTTTCTTCATATAATTCCAAAATGCTTTCCAGAATGGTGTGATCATTCACAACTCCATGAACAATATATGAGTATGCCCTTCTTTTCAACCTCTCCAAAATACCTATTCTTATCTTTTGTCTTCTTTGCCAGTATTCTGGGTATGAGATGAAAACATAAATTTGTTCTGAGTCATATTTCTCTTCTTGTTAGTGACTTGAAGCAATCTTTCATATGATTAGTTTACAATTCTTCCTATGAGAACTGTTTGTTTATATATTGTTTTATAACTTATCTTTTGGGGAATGGTTCTTTTCCCCCTAATTAATTCTGTTAGTTGCCTATGTATATTGGATATCATACTCTTATCAGAGATATTTAATGTGTAGACTTTCCTCAATTAATCTCTTTCCTTATCTGAGTTGCAGGATTTTTTAAATGGGAAAAATTTTAATTTCATTTAACAGAGCAATCTATTTTGCCATTAATCTAAAAAAATTCATTTATTTTATTTTTAATTTATGGAATTTAATTTGTGGCATTATCTTTTATGTCATCTCTTTTCCTTGTTTTATTAAGAACCATTGGCCATATCAATGAAAGATGACGGAATGTTTTCTAATTTTTTAATGGTATAATTTTAATATTTAGCTCTTGTATTCATTTTGTGTTTATACAAGAATATAATATAATGTGTTGGGCTAAGCCTAATTTCAAACAAGTTTTCTCAGCATTTTTTGTAAGAATTTTTCCTTAAGTAATTATTGTTTTCAGATTCATTCCATATTGGATTAACCAATGTTCTCTTTCTTTTTTTAACCAATGTTCTCTTAATTGCAAAATCCAATATGTATTTTTCAGACCTCATTCTACTTGAAGTCTCTGAATTAAACTACTATTTTTAATAGGTAGACCAGAACCATTTCAGACTAAAAAGGCAGAAGCCCTTAGGCAGTTATAAAAGCAGCTACTATCATTTGCCTTTCTGGATTGGTATCCCTGAAACAAAGTCCTTCCATCCTTTAGATCCTTAATCTTAGACCCTGAAGGTAACATCATATTCTATTGTTGTTTCTTATTGATTTCACAGTTCCTTTTTGTTTTCATTGCCTTTCTTTTTGATTTTATCTTTGCTGACCACTACCCTGTTCCTCCTTACCTTTTCAGACTGTACACTTTTGTCTGCTATTCTCTTGGTACTTCTTTCATTTACTATGAAAGAAGTCTCCCTATGTCAAGGGACTTCTTGCATAGATCTGTGTCTCCCCATGTTATCATGGAAGAGTAATGATACCACAAGTGGAACCAGGGAAGTCTAGAGATGGATTTATTGAGAAGAAGAAGGGGTCAATTTGAGTTTGAAGCAGGATGTTCACATAGAGATGTCATCAGGTGGAGATAGAGCAATGTAGTTGAAATAGGAGCTTAAGATTAGAGATAAGAATGTAAAAGTGCATTGGTATAATCTCTGTAAGTATTATTTAAGATCAGTTTACCAAGAAAAAAAATACATGTGTGTGTTGGAAGTGAGTGAGGGGGAAAGACAGAGAGACAGAGACAGAGACATTCAGAGAAAGAGACAGAGGCACAGAAAGAGAGACAGAGACATAGAGAGAGAGCAAGGGAGAGGAAGGACTTGAAGAATGAACTGTTAAAAGGCAGGAAGTGAAAGAATCAGAAAAGTCATGAGAGATAAATAGACAATGAATAGATAAAACATTAATCAAGCACTTAAGATATATTAGGCACCATGCTAAGTGCTGGAGAAAAATAAGAAAATATGCTGTCCCTTCTTTCAAGGGGGAAGACAAAACATGAAGGGGAGATGGAAAGAAGGGGGAGAAGGGATGGATGGGGCAAGGATGAGATAGGGGGTGGAGGGAGAAAAGCAACTATTGAGGTGAAGTAGGTGAGAGAATGAGCCAGAAACAGAGGGTACCAAGTGGCTATATTTTCTAATTTTATGATGGCTCTAGGCAGAGATTCACCAATCACTGATTCAGCCTCAGGGTGCAGCCATGCCCAGGGGGCCAGCCACCTGTTTTCAAGGTGGAAGGTGAACCAGAATTGGACAATGGGCAGAAATAGCCATGAGGAAAGCAAGAAAATTGTTATAATAAAAGTGCTTTGAGAAACATCATGTACTATGGAATAGTAAGACAATATTTAATAGGTTCCAAACACCTGTCCTTCTTGGAGCAGGAGTAACAACAATGGGAAGGCAGGTCAGACCAGGAAAGAGTCAAGTTAAACAGGTAGGAGTCTGACTTCTGTATTAACAATATATTTAAATCCCAAGGCAATTCCTGGATATGCTAGACAAAAAATGTCTAGAGCCTATTCTTGCTGCTCAATATCTTTTTAATGTATGTTGAAAGACTTTAGTCACAAAGAAGCAGCGTGGTGTAGTAGACAGGAGATCAGATAGGAATTTATACTTTGTTCAGTTGTGTCTGATTTTCTATGACCCCATTTGAGATTTTCTTGGCAAAGACACTGGAATGGTTTTTCATTTTCTTCTCCAGCTCATTTTACACATGAGGAAACTGAAGCAAACACTATTAAGTGATTTGCCCATGATCACAAAGGTATGAGTTTCTAAGGCTGGATTTGAACTCATGAAGATAAGTTTTCCTTACTTTAGGCCTGGCACTCTATCTACTGAACCACTTGAACTTAAGGGAAGTTCACATTGTTTAATGTTAGCCATAGTAGCTGATTCTGTAGTATGAATCTCAACAATGATCATTTATGGAGCACCTACTTGCATTGAGCTACCTGTGATGGATATAAGGGAGTGGAAGAAATGGTATCTATCCTCAAAGAACTTATGTAATAAAAAAGAGATGACAGACACATGACTGAGAAAGAATCAGGATAAATGTCTAAGTTAGAAGTACAAAATATATGGTAGAGACAAGTGAATGATATTTGTGTATGGGGGAAGGAACTTTTTCAACAGGCAGCATAGAGCTGTGGAAAGAACAAGGGGTTTGAAACCAGGGGATGTCAGTTCAAATACCAGCTCTGACATAGAAGATAGATGGCATTTGGAAAATCATTTTACTACTGTTGGGTTTCAGTTTATTCATTTGTAAAATAAAGGCTTGGAATTATATGGTTTTTAATGTCCTATTCAATTTCCTGTGAGTTGATACTAAGGAAGGCTTTGTGGAAGAGAGAATTTGATACCATCTTGAAGGATAGTACCCTTTCTATCATTAGGTAAGAGTGGATAAAGGAAAATGGGATGGGGAATGTCACTAACCAGGAAGAGGCTATATCTTAGAACATTTTGTGGTACTAGTAGTAGTATTTGTGGTGGCCTATTGGGGCAGAAAAGTCCAGAATGGAAGGCCCAGTTGCACTAAATAGTCATATAAATCACAAATTTGGTTATGTGAGCAGCTAACATTAGTGAAAAGCTAATTTTATGAGGATAGTATTTATGATAATTCTTAGGTAGGAAATTCAGTTCTTAGTGGAAGGTGTGGAGATATTTCACTGGTAGTCCAGAAATAGAGATACAACTCTCCAGTAACTGTTATGGTGATTAGAACAGTAATGAGGGGCAGGTGTCATAGGTTTGCTTTCAGTTGAGGAAGGAAGGAGTGGGTCCAGATGTAGTAGGAACTTATCTCAACATGATAGCTGTAGCTTTCTGTTAAACAACTATTCTTGCTAACTAGATATTAATCCCTGTCATTTCTATTCCCTTATGAATTACAAGTATCCTCTACATTTTCCACTTTATGACAAGGCTCTAATTGTCCTATCCTACTTATGTTCTGGGTAGCAATGGTGATGAACAATGGGCTATAAAATTTTTACATCTTCAGGCCATTCCAAAATTTTTCTTTAATTCCTGCTTACTTCTAGGAAAAATTATATGTAAAAACATACTAGAAAAGTTTGAAAGCACTGAAAGATTATTTTATATCTGAGCAGAGAATATACTAAAAGAATGGGGAAAAAAATCACAGATGACATGACAACCTTGAAAAAAGTGGTTGAAAATACAGCAGTAACTATTAACCCATATGCCTACTTTGTCATTTTTACAAAATCTTTATGAGAAGAATTACACATATATTTAGGATATCATTGATGAAAATGTGAGAAGAGATAGAGAGAGAATGGTAGACAACAACTTTAAACTAACACAATTCATTGAAAAATACAGAGAATATGAAATCCCATTGTGTTTATTCAGTGTTGACTAAAAAAATTGATTTAGGAGAGAAAACTATAGCTTCAAAATCTTTTTCTATAACTTCTAGTTTCTCATACCTATATTAAAGTTGTCCAAGATTCCTTAATAAACCCAATCATAGAAATAATTCTGTTTAATGACTTAGATTATTAATATCATGTAAAGCACAAAACATGGAGATGTATGCTTGAGAAAATTGTAATGGAAGATATCTTGCTCAGGATCTACATGGAAAAAAAGATTCCATATTAATATCGAAGTTCTTCAGACATTTCTGCTTATAAATGATATTGTGCCAATTAACTTTGTTGTTGTCCAGTGGTTTCAGATGTACTGACTCTTCATGATCCCATCTGAGGTTTTCTTGGTGAAGATATTAGTTTGCCATTTCCTTTTCAAGATCTTTTGATAGATGAGGAAACTGTAGCAAACAGGTTTAAGTGACTTGTCCAGGTTCCTACAATTAATAAATATTTGAGTCCAGATTTGAACTCAGGAAAATGAGTTTTTCTGTCCTGTGGCCCAGTGCTCTATCCAATATGTCATCTAGCTGCTGATTAACTAAGGCTGATAAAGTCTCAGAACAATTCAGGGTCTCCTCACTGGGATCTAGTATATTCAAAATAATGTAAATGTTATGTACCAGATTTCTCTGAGTTAGTGTAAGCAAAAGATTGGCCATACTCCAAAACACCCATTATCTAGATAGTCACATACAATTAGATGACTGGTTAATTGAATTAGTACATCAGTACTTATATATGACCCTTCCAGATGAACAATGAGTTGGCATCAGAATTGAAGATGAGGAAGAAAAGAAATTAGATTGCTTTGGGGAAATAATGCATTGACTTTTTTTTCCTAAATGATTCTAAGTTGCTTTTCCTGGATTAAAATTTTTTGTTTGTTTTTGAATAGGAAGTCTTAAGAGGTAGCAAGTTTCCTCTAAATAGAAGTTTTCAAAAGCTTGCTATCATAGGAGGGATTTTTGATAAGATATGGATTAAAATAAATGAATAAATACAAAAGAATCTGTTAAGTGCTTACTATGTACCAAATATTGTGCTTGGCATCTTGGATACAAATACAAGCAAGATAGCCTTTCCCTCAAAGAGCTTAAATTTTGTTAGGAGACAACAGATATAGAGGAGTAAGAGTTGGGAAAGATAGGGTGTCACAATGCAGTAAAGGTTACATGTTGGGCAGCATTGCTTAGAGATGTGTAGTAAGTGACATAGTGGGCCTGGGACTCTCCAGGACAAAGTAAAGGCTCAATTAGGTCCCAAAGTCTCAGAGTTGAAATACAAATTTTGGCTTGAGAAGGGTGAGGAGGAGGCCAGAGGACAAGTGGTATGAATTGGAAATAGTCAAGAAGGGTGCAAGAAGATGGTCTGTGAGGTACCTTCTGTCTCTGAGAGTCTGTGATTCACAAAAATGAAAAGTCTAACTAAATGAAGTTCTTATTTAAAAAAAAAACAACAACCAATAACTCAATTTTTTAATGTTTTCCTAGTGATGTTCTATCATTGTGAATCTTGGAACAACTAAACTATAGATGACCCAAAAGCCAATAGCAAGACACCTACTAAGTGGAAATAGGCTATTGTGTGTTCTCAGTGGTGAGGCTATGAACAAGAAATAGCATCTAGGAAATGACATGGATTTCAGATGCCTTGTCTACCCCATTAGAATGTGAGTTGTTTGAAAAGGAGTATCTTTCTTTTAGATTTGTATCTCCATTGTTTATTATTTAGAACATATCACATGCTTAAGAAATGCTTTATTCATTCATTCATTCAAATGAATGATTGGAAAAGAAAATGGGCCAGTCTTATGATGAGAATAGGAGCTAGACACCCTAAATGCTCCATAGGTATTCACAAAATGTAAGAAAGAAGAAAGAAAAAGAGAAATCAGAAAAGAAGAAAAGGAAAGAAAAATATATTAAAAAACTAGAGGAAAGCCTCAAGTACATTGGTATTCCTCTTTCAATTTGTTTGGGTTAGAAAGGTGATGTGACATTTAGGGAGTTTTAGGAAGCTCTTAGAAAAACTGAATGGAGTGGAGGAGGGCCAGAAGGATGATAGAATGTATAAGTTGGAGACTCAATGACTTAGTCTAATCTAAGATAAAAGAACCTTCATTTTGTAGAAAAGCAAGTAATGCAAAAACCAAATATACCATATAAATAAATAAATGATTATAGATTATCTAACATATGTTAGCCTTGCTATTATTCATTAGCATCACTGTCTATTTGTTACTATTAAAATGATTCCACTTAGACCCATGATTCAACATCACTTTATGGTGTAGAATTCTATCACCCAACCAAGAAACCAACCTATTAACCAATCAGGCACTATGATAGGAGCTAGTCATGCAAAGACAAGGTGAAAAAAAAATCTCTTCTTTCAAGATGCTTAATTTATCTCTTTCTCTAAAAAAGTCCAAATTTTGCTTATAGGTGTGGGTATAGATCAAATATCCTATAATACTTATTCCCAGGATTCTGCAAAGAACAGCATCTAATAAAAACTTGAACCCAAAGGCTTTTAGGATTTTTCTTTCAAATAATTAATAACTAAATTGATCAAAATAAAGTCTTGGATTTTAGATCATCTATACTTACAATAATAATTGGTATATAATTTTAAATTATTATTATTATCTTGTGTATTTTTATTCTAGTTCAATATGCTTATCTTTACTTCCTTTTCACTTATAAAAGGGAGCAGAGGCCAGCTCAGTAGTGAAAAGCTTGGAAAGTTTTCAAGATTAATTAAAAGGAAGGTGGGGGCATTTGAAATGCTTGGCACCAGATAGTAATCATGGACACTAATTATACTCTCATATTAAATAAGTTATGGTGAATGAATCAGGTATAGTTCTGCCAATATGGTTAATGCTGCTACCAGCTGTTGTGATAGCTTTATGTTAGACTCTAATAGTTAGATTCCTCCCCTTTAAACCCTTGCCTTTTAGTGCATCAACTAATTTTTTTAAAAAAATAGAATAGCTGTGCTGTTTTTTTAAAAATTTGTTTGTGATTACTTTTTCATGTGAAAAAGACTATTATTTCAGTCATCATCGGAGTTAGATTATGATTTATTGACATTTGATCTCCACCCCCCTCATTTTTATGTTTATCCTGTAGGGGCGCTCCTGGGACTAAGAATATTTGGCATGAATCTCTATATTCATGTTATGAATTATGCTGCTTCATTATTGGATATGGGAATACCTTAATGGGTTAAGATCAGAAGAATTCTCACTGGGAAATGAAAGTAGTGTTTAGTGGGGAGTAGATATTGGTCGGTGGAGTCAGGAGGCCAAATAGCTATCATGTCCTTGGTACTATTGCTTCTGTATCATTTTTCTGGCATATTGAAATGACTAGGTCATAAAGGCTGATACAGCTAAGCTGAGGTCCATGTTTTCTTTAGTTTCTTAAAGCTCAGCAATTTTGGTATATTGTTTACTACTTTAGGCTATTTAGACAGAATCATCATCATCACTTTGTGGAGATGTTCTGTATGGGTACTCACCCCAATGGTTCAGATGGCAGCCCCTGCAAACTATATTCTATGTGATTTTTGTCCATTTTGATCTTGTTCTCTTGGTAGCTTAGAGATATTGGTGTTCCCTGTGGGCATCTATCTTCATTTTCATGACATGACTTACTTCCTTTTCCAGAGTTGTGAAAACCTAGGAGAGATTTCACAGCACTTACCTCAGCAATACATTAACAGAAATTACTCTACAACATCCCTGATAAGTGTCCATTAAGCCTTTCCCTAAAAACTTACAATAATAAGAAACTCAGTATCTTTCAAGATAGAGTATGCCATTTTTGGATGCCTAATTGTTAATACGATTTTTTTTTCACTTCACCAAGCAGTGGATTCCTTTGAAAACTACCCTTTTTTTTCCCCCTCTAATTCAACTATCTGGGTTCAAGAAGAAAAGTCTAATTCTTCCTCTATATGACAGTCTTCCAAATACTTGAAAATAAGCTATCATATCCCCCCTCCCTCCAAGCCTTCTCTTTTCTAGGATAAATGGTTCCTTCATTATATGACCCATAGTCCTTACAACTTGATCTGATTCTCTGTCAATGTCCTTACTAAAATGTGCCAATGAGAAATAAACACAATACTCTTCATGTCATCTGTAGGAGAGCAAAATGTTTTTCCCAACATCATATATGTATTAATGGAGTTCTAAGGAAACTTTTAAAAACTTTTTTATTTTTTTAAATTAAATCTTTTTATTTGCAAACAATATGCATAAGTAATTTTTCAACATTGACGCTTGAAAAGCTTTCTGTTACAAATTTTTCCCTCCTACCCTCCACCCTCTCCCCTAAATGTCAGGAAGTCCAATACATGTTAATTATGCTAAAATATTTGACAGATCAAATATGTGTATATATATTTATACAGTTTTCTTGCTATACAGGGAAGAGAAAAAAATAAAAATAAAAAAACCTGAGAAAGAAAACATAATGTAAGCAAACATTGATGGACAATGTGTAAATGCTATATTGTGGTCCAGACTCAGATCCCACAGATCTCTCCCTGGGTGCACATGGCTCTCCTCATCACTGAACAACTGGAACTGGTTTGAAACATCTCATTATTGAAGAGAACCATGTCCATCAGAATTGATCATCATATAGTCTTGTTGCTGTGTATAATGATCTTCTGGTTCTGCTCATTTCACTCAGCATCAGTTCATGCAAGTCTCTCCAAGCCTCTCTGAACTCGTCCTGCTGTCATTTCTTACAGAACAATAATATTCTATGACATTCATATACCATAATTTATTCAGCCATTCTCCAATTGATGGACATCCATTCAGTTTCCAGTTTCTAGCCACTACAAAAAGGGCTGCCACAAACATTCTCTGCACATCTGGGTCCCTTTCCCTCTTTTAAGATCTCTTTGGGATATAGGCCCAATAGAAACACTGCTGGGTCAAATGGTATGCACAGTTTGATAACTCTTTGAGCACAGTTCCAAATTGCTCTCCAGAATGGTTGGATCCATTCATAGTTCCACCAACAATGTATCAGTGTCCCAGTTTTCCCACATCTCCTCCAACATTCATCATTATCTTTTCCTGTCATTTTAGCCAATCTGACAGGTGTGTAGTTGTATCTCAGAGTTGTCCTAATTTGCATTTCTCTGATCAATAGTGATTTGGAGGACTTTTTCATATGACTAAAAATAGTTTTAATTTCATCATGTGAAAATTGTCTGTTCATATTCCTTGACCATTTATCAATTGGAGAGTGGCTTGAATTCTTATAAATGAGACAATTCTCTATATATTTTAGAAATGAGGCTCTTATCAGAATCCTTAAATGTAAAGATGATTTCCCAATTTATTGCTTCCCTCTTAATCTTGTCTGCATTAGTTTTGCTTGTACAAAAACTTTTTAACTTAATATAATCAAAATTATCTATCTGGTGTTTAATTAAGAATTCCAATTCTTCTTTGGACACAAATTCCTAAGAAAACTTTTATAGCTGTCCTGCTACATTGTTGGCTCACATCAAATGGCTGAACTTGAATTAGAAAGAGCCAAATTTTAACTCTACCTCAGACACTTACTAGTTGTGTGACCCTGGGCAGATGATTTACCCTCTCTAGGTCTTGGTTTCATTATCTGTAAAATGGGAATGATAATTGCATCTGCCTCAGAGGGTTGTTGTGAGAATCAAAACATATATAGTATTTTACAAAACAAAGTGCTATATAAACTCATTTCTGTTGTTGCTGAGCCTTATCTCCTCCAAACTGAATTCATAAAGTTAATTTTTGACTCCAAGTGTAAACTTTAACATTTATTCCTATTAAATTTCATTTCATTAGATTTACCATTAAATGTATTTGTTATTCTTTCTAGTTTTATGCCCTTCACAAATATAATGAACATGACATCTATCCATTCAGCTAAGTCACTGGCTGATGAAAATATTAAATACCAAAGCTAGATCTTGTAGCCCACCACTAGTCAACTCTGCATGATTTGTGCATGATTCCTCTCCTTTTAGGCACTGCTCTCCAGAATGGTTGAATCAGGTCATAAATCTACCAACAATTTGTTAATTTCTTATTTTCCTTATACCTCCTCCAATATTTGTCATTTTTCTTTTCTGTCCTATTAGTCAATTCACTATGAGGTATTACCTTAAGATTGTTTTAATTTGCATTTCTCCAAACAATAGTGATTTAGAGCATTTTTTTCATATGACTATAGAAAGCTTTAATTACTTCATTTGAAAGCTGTCTGTTTATAATTTTTGACCATTTATCAATTGGGGAATGGCTTTATTTTTATAAATTTGATTTCAGTTTCCACGTTTGAGAAATGAAGCCTTTATCAGATAAATTTGTTTCAAATTTTTTTCACAGTTACTATTGCTAACTCTATTCCCCTCATCCTATTTCTCCCTCTTTTAAATTCTATTTTCTCTCTTCCCTTTCATTCTGTCCCTTCTCAAAAGTATTTTGCTTCTGATTACTGCCTCCCCTATTCCCTCCTATTACTCTCCTCATTTTTTTCTCTTATCCTCTTCCCCTCTTAATTTTCTATAATGACCCGTCCCGCGGGTCTCGAGCTAAGGGTGCCTGAAATCTCGCATCCGCCTGTGAGCCGAAGGCTGGGGAGGCTTCAACCTGGGGATGGGCTGTGAAAGGAAAGAATGGAGACCATTCTGTATAAGGGCAGAATAGCTCGTTTATTGAGGCACAGTACAGGGTTTATATACATTGTGTATCAAAGTAAACTTTCATATAACAAAGGATGTAACATCTGTTGACCATTTGTCAGGAAATTGAGTAAGGGGAGGGATGTGGTATATGTGTGACTTCTTGAAGCAGGATGCCTGCTTGACACTTTCTTGAGATAATTGATCGTATCTGGCTTCCTGGTATGCACTTTTTGGGGGCAGGGGTTTGGTAGACCTCTTGCTGGTATGCACTTTTTTGGGGGCAGGGGTTTGGTAGACCTCTTTGTCTCTAACAGTCTCTTTGTCTCCAACACTATAAGGTATAATAGATTCCTATACCCAATTGAGTTACGTATGTTATTCCATCTTTGAGCCAATAAGGGTAAGATTCACTTCATCCCTCTCACCTCCCGCATCTTCCCTCTACTATAAAAAGTTTTTTCTTGCCTTTTTGTGAGATAATTTGCTACATTCTACTTTTCCCTTTCTCCAGGTACATTCCTCTCTCATCAGTTAATTAAATTTTATTGTTTACATATCATCCCTTCATATTCAGCTCACACCTATGCCCTCTGTTCATATATACTCTTTCTAACTGTCCCAATAAGAATGCTCTTATAAGTTACAAGTACCAGTTTCTCATAAAAGAATGTAAACAGTTTAACTTTACGAAGTCCCTTATGATTTTAAGAACACTTGAAAGTCTTCTATTTCATTGAGTATCCATTTTTCCCTGAAGGGAAAAAGTTTTTCTAGTTAAGTGATTCCTGGTTGTAATCCTAAACTCCTTTATAAACCTCTGGAATATGATAAACAAAATGGAAAATCCAATTTGGAGGAGTTTTGAGGAGAGAGGTACACTCATGTTATTGTGGGAACTTTGAATTATTCCAGTAGTTATTATGTAATATTTATTTATACAAGAAAAGTGACTACATTATTCATGTGCTTTAACCCAGCAATTCTGCTATTGACACCATATACTAAGGAGATCAAAGACAAAAACAAAATTCTGTTATATACAAAAATGTTCACAACAGTAGCTTTTGTGATAGGAAAAACTTGAAAATAAAGTAGGCACACGTCAATATGAATGTAATGTAATATTATTGGATAGGAAAAAATGACTAACATTAAGAATTCAGAAAAATGTGAGAAGATTTATATAAACTGATGTTTAGTGAGATAAATAGAACCAAAAGAACAATATATACAGTCCTGGATAGCTTCTTTCCTGATTTAAATAGAGGGCTATTATGATCATTTCTTTGCATTTGATTGGCTTCTTTTTTCTTAGAGGGTCTCATTCCTCCTAGAATGAGGACCTCATATCTATTTCATGGCTACAAAAGATTTAGAGTTTCTCTCCTCTTTCTTTTCTGTTTCATATTATTCTCCTGTAATTTGCACTGGGTAGGATTCATCTCTGCCTCTTCAATTTCTATTTTATTTCTTTGTTTTCTTCTAAGACATTTTCTTTTATTTTTTAAAATTATCAAGAACTCATTTTTCTTTCCCATACATCTTACCTTCAGTTTAAAAGGGAAAAAAGCAACTTCCTTGAAATAAATATGCATAAATAAGCAAAAACTGATCCTTACTTTCACCATGTTCAAAAATTTATGTCTCATTCTTTGTTCTGAATCCATTAACTTTCTTTCAGCAGGTGAGTAGCTATGATTTACCATCAGCCCTGTATATCCCCCCTTCTTCCTAACTTCTGTATTGTTGTTGTTTAGTTGTTTTCCTATCACGTCTGACTCTTTGTGACCCTTTTTGGGATTTTCATGACAAGAATGATGGAGTGATTTGCCATTTCCTTCTCTACATCATTTTTCAGATGAGGAAACTGAGGCAAACAGGGTTAAATGACTTTCCTAGTAAGTTTCTGTATTTGAACTCATCTTCCTTACTACAGGTTTAGTCTTTGATCCACTAAACCACCTAGTTGCTCCTAACTTCTTGTCAATATTACCATTCTCCCAATCATCTAGACTCACAACCTTGGTGTTATCCTACACTCCTTACTCTTTGTTAATACCTCATTGCCCCACCATATCTAATTTGTGGTCAAATCCTTTTGATTCTATCTTTGAAATATCTCTTCTCTGACACCCTATTGTAAGCCCTCATTACTTCATGTCTGGACTATTGCAATAGCCTTCTGGTTGGTCTCTCTGCCTCAAGTATTCCACCACTTCAGTCTTTTCTCTACTCAACTTTCAAAGTGCTCTTCCTAATGGGAGGATCTGACCAAGTTACCTACCTCTACCTACTCTTATTCCTGCCACTACATGGCTTCCTATTACTTTTAAGATCAAATATAAAATTTTCTGTTTGGCTATTAAAGCCCATCATAACTTAATTTCTTCCTTACTTTTTCAGTCTGTTTACACATTAACTCTCTTCTATACATCCTGTGATCTAGTGATATTGACTTTTTCTGCTGTTCCTGCCACAAGATATTACATCTTCTGACTTTGCAAATTTTCACTGGCTGTCCTCCATGCTTGATAATAAGTATTTTTTAATCAATCTTTTCCTAAGAAAAAAATAGAATTAAAAAATAAATATTTCAATATAAATGTGTAATCTAGAAATACAAATTCCCTTATCTCCATGTCCAAGAATATTCCTTATTTATCTTTATCTCCTGGCTTCTTTCAAGTTTGCAAAATCCAAGCTTCTGCAAGAAGCTTTTCTAGTCCTCATTACTCTCAGTTCTTCTCTCTGAGATTATTTTCTAGTTGTCCTGTATATAACTTTTTTGAACATAATTACTTGCCCATTTTTTCTCCATCAGATTGTGAACTCCTTAAGTCAGGGTTTGTTTTTGCCTTTTTTTTTTTTTTTTTTGCATCTACAATACTTAGCAAAGTACCTGGAGCATATTAGGAACTAGTTGGTTTGACTTGACTCTGGAATCATTATTGTTTATTATCTTGGTCAGAGTTCTTTAGTCTAACAAAGTTGTTTGTTTTTACATTCTTGTTATTATTGTATAAATTAGTTACATGATTGTACATACTTGACTCTGCATCAGCTCAATACAAGTCTCAGCAGGTGTCTGTGAAACCATTCCTTTTTTAATTTTTTATGGCACAGTAGTATTCCATAACATTCATGTAATATAATTTCTCAGTTTAGAAGCATATCCTTAATTTCCAGTTTTCTAGCATTACAAAAGAAGCTTCAATAAAATATTATTGTGCATGTGGGTCCTTTTCATCTTTATTTGATTTGAGTGTAAGAGTCTGTAGAAGGCATCACTTCTAATAGAAGGATATATACAATTTATGACTGGGGTAAGGGAACATTTCAGTTATAAATTGCTTTTCAGAATGTCTGGATCAATTCACAGTTCCACAAATGGTGTATTAGTGTATCTGTTTTGTCTGTAGCTCTTCCTATATTTGTCATTTTGCTCTTTTGTACCTTTGCCAAGTTGAACGTTTGAAGTGGAATCTGAGAGTTGCCTTAATTTTCATTTCTCTAATTAATGATTTGGATCATTTTTTCACTGGTTGGTGATAACTTGGAAATCTTCCACTGATAATTGCCTGTTCATATTCTTTGACCATTCATCTGTTGGAGAATAGCTCTGTCATAAATTTTAATCAGTTCCTTATACATTTTGCAAAATCATCATCAGAGAGACTTTCTGCAGACTTGTTCCTAGTATCCATAGTTATTTTTATGAAATATTGTTGGTGATACTTTTATAAACCCACTAGAAGGTAAGCTCCTTGAAGGCAGGATTGTTTTGCTTAAAACAATTTGTATCCTTAACACCTGACATAGCATTTTGCATATAAGTGCTTAATAAACACTAGGCTACCAACACTAAGTGTCTCCTGTGTGCCCTTTTTTGTTAATCTTTGTTAATCTTTGTTAATATGATATGCATGGAGTTGAATATCAGAATTGCTTTAATTTGCACTTATTTAATGATTAATGATTTGGAATACTTTTTTTCTTCACTTAGCTGTTGATGACATGGATATCTTTCTTTGAGAAATATCTGTTCAAATCCTTTGACCATGTATCAATTGTGGCTTTTTGTTTTCCCTTTTAGATATTTCTCTAATATGCAACTTCTTTCTTCCTGATAAACTTAAAAGAAGAAAGTTGTTCCAATTTAGAATTACAGACCTAGAGATGGGAGAGACTTTAGAGGCTCATAGTCTATCTTTCTCGTTAACAAAGGAGGAAAGTGAGATACAGAGAAATGTAGTATAATAAATTATTATAACTGGGTCCTGAACTCAGGTTTTAGGATGCTGCCTTCTATCCTTTGCAACTCACTGCCTCTCTATCCTTTTATTTTCCCCTTTAATAGAAAGATAAGACTGTATCAGAACTAATAATTTGCATTCACCTTGGCAGAAACCCAAACACAACTCTACTCTCTGAAAAGCAACTGAAAAATCCCCGTCCATCCTCCAGCTTAGCTGGAACTCACATCTCTGGGCCTTCATTTCTCTGCTTCTTTGGTGATAATGTCACTAGAGGTTCCTGAGCAAGGATTTATATTTGCACTGATATCCCTTGCTTTTTAATGGAATTTTCCCTCAGTTATCACTAAGATATCCTTCTCTCCCCTCCCTCATTCCCTTGCTTCTTGATATAGGATTAGTAGATTCCTGCTAAAGCCTTAATATAAAGTAGAAATCTTGTCTGTAGTCACTTCCTTTATAATTTCTCCTTTCTGCTTCACAGGATTATGGTAAGGATAAGGGGTAATCAATTCTTGGAAGATATAAAAACTTTGAAGACTTAAAATCTCTATATAAGTGAATGGTACTGGAGGTGTCACAATATAATATCGTATTAGCATGAGTGTGTTAGTTTAAAGCCCTACAGGTAACATGGGGACCAGGATTTAGGACAGTTAAGTTTTGCTGGAATAGAGAGACAGGAATCTTCTGGAGCACTGGCTCTTGCTGGGCTGAGTGTGTCTCCCTCAGGCAGGTATAAGGGCCATTATCTAGACAAAGGATTGATAAAGCAAGATGCTTTAAATATTTCTCAATTAGTATAAGAAAGATATCATTCTGGAATAATCTCAGGCCTAAAATTCCCTGAATTGACTTTTTAGGAATATATACAATGAATATTAAGATGTTCTTGTTGGTTCTGCTCCAATTGAGCACATCATTCCCTACATTCAGTAACTGGGGGAAAAATGAGGCACCAGCAAACACTAAGCATTTTGTTTAAATATTAAACTTTAAAGTACCTTGTTAATATTTAATGAGCAAACTCTCCTTGAAAGGTTTCTCTTGGTTTCTGTTCCACTTATCAGAGAAACACTTGAAATTCACTAGTCAAGGTAAAGTATCATATTACCAGGAAAAAGCAGAACAATATGAGGCTTAAGCAGAACGTCTTAGAAAAGTCAGTAATGGGAAGAAGTCACATTTTGTAGAGCAGAAGCTAGACTGAAATTTTTGTCTTAACAAAAACCTTGTTGCTTTTCAGACTTCTCTAAACTAAAGAGGTTCTTAATATGTTGCCACCCTGAGACTTAAAAAATGGTTTTTATTTGGGTATGATGGGTGCAGATTTGAAGTCTTTGTTCTGGGGAGCTAAAGTCACCTGTATTTGGTAGTTCTCAGCCACAATAGGACTAAAGCCTAATACATATCTGCTCTAAAAAAAAAAAAAACAGGAGGGGACAAACACCTGCAACTTTTTTAGCTATAGTTCTGTTATATAAAGTCTCAAATCACAATTAAGGTATAGTTTAAGGTTATATTTCCATGACAGTACCTTCACTCAGTTAATTCCACACATTATCATTGTTCTTCTTTCTGTGAAAAATGGATGAGTATTTGTTTTCCACAGTTATAAAAATTAAATTGGAGAAATGAAACTTAAATTGAGACCCACAGGGACATTGGTGGGTGGTTGGAGTAGAGGTTATCTCCCTCCAAAGAATGTAAGAATGTAAGCTCCTTAGGGGCAGGGACTGGGTTTTGTGATGGGGTGAAGGTCTGAGATTTAAAGGTAACCTTTTTGTTCTTTGCTCTTAGTTTTGCATTGTTGAAGCCCCCTCAGTGCATTCAGGATGAGGGAAGGGCCAGACTACAAGTCTTCCTACCTGTGGAACAAATATCTTTGCTGCTGGGGAAAATTCTCCACAGAAGCTCTGAAGAGCCAGGGAGTAGGTGGGGATTCCTCTTTTAGGGTCAATATAAACCTGCTGAGAACTGTTCACCTTACCCTCCCTTGCTGACCCCATTTTGGTTCACACTGGGGTGTCCTTTCTCATGAGAAAGCAATACATTCCTTTTTGTCTCTCCTAAAACAAGTCTCTGCTTGATTAATTGGATGGGCAGTGATCCTTAAAATATAATTCCTCCCTCCTTTTCTTTCCATCTTTTTTCTTCTTGTTCTTTTCTACCTTCTTTCTTTTCTTATTATTTTTTCTTTAAACTGTTCCCCTTTCTCACCCAGACTAAAGTGCAATAGCCACTCATTTGATTAATCCCAATACTGACCTGAAAGAAGTTTTTAATCTGCTCCACTCTTTCAATAATAATTAATATCTTTGCAGAGGCTGTTCTTTCATACCTAGAATGCTTTTTCTTCTGTGGAGGTTAAAAAAGGAGACCCCAAAAGGTTGAAATTACAGATTAGTGTCTCGAGGTGAGACAGAGGGGCCCCACCCACCTATTCATAGGCAAATTTGCAATTCAAACAGAAATCTTGGCCTAGGGCATAATCACAGAAATTAGCCCTTAATCTCCCCAGCCTGAAGCCTTAGAAGACAAAATAAAAGGATGATTCCTACAAGGGAAAAAGCCCACTGAGCTTCTGCTCATTGTAAGCCCACCTTGGTTAATTCCTGTCAGGAAAAGGCCCACTCAGCCTTGCTCAGTATTAACTAATCTTTGCTAATAACCCACCTTTACTTCTCCCTTTTTGGAACTGTCCTGTTAAGAAAGCTGCTTCTCTGAGACTATAATAAACCTTTTTGCCATAAACCTTGCGCCTCATTTCTTGGAGTTCGTGGATTTCTCCATGAAGCCCTCAACTGCCAAAAGGGGGTCCCCTCTACCCTTTTCTTGCACCTCATCAGAACTAGGCACTGCCAAGGCTCTAAGGCCTCAGGGTTACAGCCACATTTCCCATCACTCCCAGCTACTTTTTTGGAATTCCCTTCAAGATTAAGTACAGATTTAGATTAAGAAAGGATTTTAGAAGTATTTAATCCAATTCTCTCATTCTATAGATGAAGAAATGAGGAGCACAGAGGGTAAACAGCATGATCAAGGTTATAAAGGTATTTAGTGGCTAATCTGTCCTGTCATAATTGGTTAAGGTTTTTGTCAAATTCAAGTTGACTTTATTCTTTTAAATGTTAATCCATCATTTTGGTAGAGGGAGGGAGAAATTAAATTGAAATTAGCAACTGTACTGCAATTTAGAAAGTTACCTAGAGTGCTAGGAAGTGAAATTGAATAAGTGTGAGAAAAAGTGGTAAGATTTGAGAAACCCAAAGGTTGATGTAATGGGACTCTTTGGTCCTCTGATCTTTGTGGGGATAAGGGGGGATAGGTCAGAAAACTCTGAATCTTCTGACAACCCTTGCCCATCCTTTTATTTGGCCTAGGGAAACTCCTAAAATAATCTCCACCTTCAATTCACTTGGAGATTACTCTTTAGTTTCTGACAGAGAACAATCTCTATCCATAATTGACCTGAAGATTACTCCCTCAATTCATCCTGAGATCATCCCTAGCCCTGGCCACAGAGGACTAAATAAAATTGAACTCTGTCTCCCAATACACTACTACTTTCCTAATCAGGATCAAGCCACTGAGAACTGCTCAGTGTAAATAAACCCTTTTTTGCCAATTTCATCTTGCAGACTGGGACTTCGAATTCTTTTGCAAAACTTGTGACATCTTCCTGGGAAGGTTAGAGACTGTTAGTGTCTCACCCCTCAACAAGGTTAGCAGGCCTTGGGAGAGACCCAAACAATGCTGATCAATAGTAGTAATTCAATACTGATTTGTTGGTCAGAACTCCATGTTGAGAACTATCCCATCCCTACCAGTCTTCAATTGTACTTCTAAACCATAATATTAGCATAATAATCTAATCTTTGTTGTTCTTTCCTATAAAATTATCTCCTTGCTTCTGCCTCTTTACTATATTCCCTTGGAACTTTAGCCCACTTCAATGTCACAATTATCCCCTTGCTTCTGTCTCTTTGCTCAACTTCTTGGGAACTCTAGTCTTCTGTCAAGTAGCACAATAAATCTTTGCCCCTTAACTTGGAGACAAACACCTATTCTTGTTAGGGTATCTCTCCTCAACAAAATGACCATTCAGGACAATATAGCCAGTATGAATTAAAAGCTGAACTTGAACTCAGGTCTTACTGACTCTGAGACTGACTCACTAAATTCCATGTCAGTCTCTCAAGATTTAACTTTGGGTAAATTAACTGCACCTTTAAGTGTAGTCCACATATTCCAGTAATACACCTGCCAAATTCTAGCAGGATTAGAATGCAAGAATGGGATATTTTATTATTTAATAGAGTACTCAGATTTCTGGGTTCTGCTGCTGGTTCTTTACTATCTTGTTTGTTAACGTAAATGGAATTGATACTTATATAGCTCCAGAATAACCTAGGTTCATGAGGGATAAAATAGCTTTGAGAGATTTAGTCCATATTTTTGTCTCCTATTGGATTAAATTGAATTAAATTCAACAAGTATTTAAAGAGAATCTATATGCAAATATGAAAACAAAAAAAAAATAACAATCCTTGCCCTCCAAGAGTTTACATTCTAATGGGTTCACTATAAATGTATAGTGAACAAAGAAATAAGCACAATATATAAAAATAAATTGAATATAATTTCTAGGTGAATGGATGGGTAAATGAAAATTGCTTACTATATTTAAATCACTGTTCTAAGGGCTAAAGATACAAAAAGAAAAGCAAAATAGTTTCTGACTTCTGACTTCAAGGAATTGCCATTCTATTAGGGCAAACCATACATTTAGGAGAGTCTGGCCACAAATCATATGGAAAGACCCAATAGTCCTTAGGATATGTTGCCATTTTCATTGGTAAAACCATATCCATTTCTAATGTTGAGTCGTTTGCCAATGCCAAGGACTGTGATGGTGAGAACTTTCTTTCTAGGTCTTTAGTAGCTGTGGATACTGAGAATGCATGAGCTGAAGCATCTTTGGAGGCAGTTACTAAGTTGTACCTCCACAAAATTTGATTCCCCTGCCCTATTGCTGCAGAGGCTGGGCTTGGTCTAAGTGGCAATGCTATTCTCAGGGCTTTGGAGGTTACCTGTCTATTTTTGTCCAATGGTCAGCAATTGGTGGTGGTGAATCTCCAAGAGGGTTGCTTCTTTCAATGATAATTTGAGTGTTAAGGTTTGAAGCAGGTACAGCTGCTCAGTAATATGAGGATACTATGATTTCTAAGGCTCTTGCGTCCAGGCTCTTAGAATATCTCTACTTAGGTCTAGGGGAAGACTTTGGTTCACTTGGCACATGCCAGTCTCTGTCTCTACTGTAGGATACCCAGCAGTAACAACTGGGTGTGGGGATGTAAAGGTGATAGGGCAATCATATAAATGACACTTGAACTGAACCTTGAAAAGATGGCAAAAGCAGAAGTGAGGTGGAAAAGCATTTTAGGGTTGAATGGACAAACTTTGTAAAAGCATGATTTTGGGAGATGGAATGTTCTATAAAGGGACTGAGAAATATGTATGTTTGGCTGGAACATGGACTATAGAGAAGGGGGTGAGGTGGAGCAAGAGAAAGCAACCTGGAAAGAAAAGTGGAACAAGATTGTGAAATCTTTTGACTGCCAGAAAGAGAAATTTGTATTTTACAAAAGAAATAGGAAGTCACCAAATGATCTTGAGTTGAAGAATCACATGGTGATAGACTCATGATTTAAGATTATTTAGGGAGCTATGTAGTGGATAAATGAGAGAGGGGGAGAGATTAGAGTCAGGGAGATGTAGTCTGTTACAGTGGTTTAAACAAAAGGTGATTAAGGCCTAAACTAGGGTAGTGACTCTGTGAATGGATAAGAGGATGTATGTGAAAGACCTTGTTGAGATTGAACTAATAAGACTGAGCAATAATTGAGATGTGAAGGTAAGAGTGAATGATGAGTTGAAGATGCTTTCAAGGTTGTTAATCTGAATGACTAGAAGGATGATTATATCCTCAAAATAAATAAGGAAGTTGGAAAGAGGAATTTATTTTTTACAAGATAAAATAATGATTTTTACTTGGAATATGTTGAGTTTGAGATGTCTATGGGACAGCCAAGTAGATATATTTAGCAAGAATTTGATAGTCAGGATCTGGAGCTCAGGAGAAATAGGGAGAATTGATATATATAGTTTAGGGAGTTGTCTACACTGAAATGATAATCGAAGCTACTGGAACTCTTGACTTTACCATTTTGTGTGTTTGTGTGTGTGTGTGTGTGTGTGTGTGTGTGTGTGAGTGTGAATATGTGTATGTGTGCACACTTTTATAAAGTTAGGATATGTGATTTCACAGGTATAGGGTACTTTTGGTGAAACTACCTCTACTAATTCAGATAAGAAATTTTACTACATTTTATATCTTAGAAAATTTTCTGGATCCTTATGAAGTTAAGTGACTTAGAGTAAGATGCCTGTTATGTATTAGAGAGACTTGAATACAGTTTTTTTGAGTTCTAGGCCAGTTTTGAATCCATTATTCCATGCTGCCTCTCATTACATATGACACTACTACAGTGGTTGAAATTCTTCCTTTACAGATAGCCAGATGCTTTAGGCCGGGTCTAACCCAGGCTTGTACAATGGTTTAAGGCTTGGAATCCAAATGAAATAGGTCATTTATAGATCACATAGCCTCAAACAAATGGAATTATTCAATAATAACAAAGAAAGGATATTCAGCAAAGATGCAACATTAATTTAGTTGTGCACTAGCCCCCTTGAAGTGCAATTTCTAGAATGCTTTTGTAAGTCAGAAGGGATAGTGACTCACAGGGAAGTGGGATATCAATCAATATCTGTGAACTGTTTTTTCATACCTTCTTAAGCCGACTAGAAACCATATCAAGTTTTGGAGCCTCATCCCCTGAACTAGTTAAGTCTTAAGAATAGTTTTATTTTCAGGGAAAAACAAGCCTATGTGTGAGGGATTTTTCTATCTTCTTATTTGTTTCCCCTACTACATGAGAGAAGATATTACAATTTCTTTATACTTAATTTTTCTGTCATTTGTGCCCATGGGAATTTATTTCTGTTCTCATTTTGTCCTTCAGGAGAAGAGAACTGGCCAATCACTATCCTGGCCTTTTACATACTTTATGATCATTAATAGGTAATCTTTAGCCTTTTCTACTTCATTTATAGCTTTGTGGTCTCATTTTTCAACCACTTTATGGACTTTGTGGGTTACCTCCAAACATTGTCCATGCTGTCCATGTGGGACAACACACATATTGGGGGTATTCTTATAGCCCTGTCCCAGGTAATAGCAATTATTGAGACTTGATTTTCTAGGAATAATTAAAATTACAAAGTCACTATTTCAAGGGGGAAAAGTACATAATTATAAGGTTTTTCAAAAGGAATGCTTTATGTAAGATTATGTGTTCTAATTTTAAATTTGTAAAGTATGGTCCCCAAAGATATAATTTAGCTATTGGCTACATTTTTTTACTGCCTACAGACATGCCTATGTTTCTTCTGTGTTTAAAAACCTCATTTGATCCAGTCATCCTGATTGCCATCATATTTTTCTCCTTCATTGTGTGGCAAACTTCTTGAGAATTCTCTCTAAAACAGATGTCTCCTTTTCCTTTTCTCTCATTCTCTTTATAACTTTAGAGTTTATCTTCTGGCCTCATTATTTGACTGAAACTGTTCTTTCTGAACTGATCTATGATCTCTTATTGTCCAATCTAATGGTTCTCTCTACTTCTGTGTCTTAATCTTTCTCTCTCTCATAATATAAATAATTTGACTTTATTGAGTTCCTTATGATTATTCTTTCATGTTTGTCTTTTTTATGCTTCCCAAGTCTTGTGTTTGAATATCAAATTTTCTATTGAGCTTTGGTCTTTTCATCAGGAATACTTGAAAATCCTCTATTTCATTAACTATACATCTCCCCCTGAAAGATTATACTCATATACTTATGCTGGGTAGATTATTTTTGGAATACTGTATTCCAAGCCTTCTAAATCTTGTGTAATTCTGACTGTGGCTTACACAATATTCTAATTATTTCTTTCTGGCAACTTAATGTATTTTCTCTTTAATTTAGGAGTTCTGGAATTTGGCTATGATTTTTTTGAGAGTTTTTATTTTGAGAACTATTTCAGGAGGTAATTGTTGGATTCTTTTAATTTTTATTTTACTCATTGGTTCTAGAATATCAGAACAGTTTTTCTTTATGATTTCTTTTTTCTTTCTTTTTTTTTTTTTGCTGAGGCAATTGGGGTTAAGTGACTTGCCCAGGGTCACACAGCTAGGAAGTGTTAAGTGTCTGAGACCAGATTTGAACTCAGGTCCTCCTGACTTCAGGGCTGGTGCTCTATCCATTGTGCCATCTAGCTGCCCCATTCTTTATGATTTCTTTGAAAATGATGTCTAGGCTCTTTTTTTGATAATAACTTTCAAGTAGCCCAATAATATTAAAATTATCTCTCCTGAATCTATTTTCCAGGTTAGTTGTTTCTCTGGTGAGATTTTTTTTTTTTTAACATTTTCTTTTTTTAAAAATTCTTTTGAATTTGTTTTAGAGTTTCTTGATGTTTCATAGAATCATTAGCTTCCACTTGCCCAATTCCATTTTTTTTTAAGGAATTCTTTTCTTCATGGCTTTTTGTATCTCCCTTCCAATTTGGTCTATTCTGTTTTTAAAGGTGTCATTTTATTCAGTTATTTTTTTGTGCCTCTTTATACCAGTCATTATTTTCTTGCAACAATCACTTATTTTCCCATTTCTTCCTCTACCACTCTTATCTTTCTCTAATTCTTTCAGGAATTCTTTTTGGGTTTGTATCCACTAGCACTTTTTCTTTGACACTTTGATTGTAGCTGTTTTCACTTTGTTGTCTTTTTTGGAATTTGTGTCTTGATCTTCCCTGTCATCATAGTAGCTTTTTATGGTCAATTCTTTTCTTTTCTTTCTTTCTTTCTTTTTTTTTTTTTTTGGTTGTTTTTTTTTTTGCTTATTTTTTCAGCTGACTTTATGTTCAAATTTGGCTCTATTCACTTGAGAAGACACTGTTTCAAAGTTTAGACTTTTTTGGCTGCTAATTTCAGAGCTAGTTCTGGGGCTCTGCAAGTTTTTGGTGCTTCCAAAGAGGTGTGAACTGGGTAGAGGTATGGTCACTGTTCTCCTGATCTGCACTTTGGTCCTTAACCAAGAAGGGTAGCTCAAACACTAGTGCTCTCTTTTCCTTGAAACTTCAACTAGAGACCCTTCTCCATTGTGACAGATCACCAGCCTTCCTCTTGGTCCTGGCACTGTGACCCAGAACTGCAATAGAGTTGCCAGTCAGTGCCATTTGTACCCAGTGCCACCAAATGATTGCCTGAAATCTTTTTCTGACCAGTTGTCCAACCCCCTTACTGTCTCTGGACTGAGAGCTCCTAAAGGCTGCTATTGCTGCCTCTGAGTGTTTTCTGGACAGGTTTCCATCCTGGTGATACTAATTTCTGCTAACCTTCTAAATTTTATTGTCAGAAAATGTTTCCCTCTGACCTTTTGTTGGTTATGCTGCTCCAAAATTTGGTTGAGGCATTATTTTAAGGTTATTTGGAGGGGAATGTTGAGAGAATTTTGCTGAGTTGCCAGTAATCTGCCATCTTGACTCTGCCTTTATATTTTCTAATGGTCTTTATCCCAGGCTTATTTCTTGACTTCTCTGGTGCCTTTGACATGTTCATCTCTCTTCTTTATACTTTATACTTTCATCTCTCTAGGTTCTCATGATAGAGCTTTCTTTTGACTATACTTCTATAACTTTGATTTCTTCTCGGCTTCCTTTGCTGGATCTCTATCTAGATCATGCCTGCTAACCATGGGAATCTCCCTCTGATCTGGGGTCTCCTCATTTTTCTGTACTATTTTTCTTGGTGATCTCATTAACTTTCATAAATTTAATAATTCTCTATGCAGATATATTTATCCAGCCGTAACCTGCCTCCTCATCTTAAGTCTTACATCTCCAACTGCATTTTGGATATTTTTGAAGTGGTTATCCAGTAGACACCTTAAATACAAGCATGTGAAAAATTAAATCCATTATCTTTCTCCCCAAACTCCTCTTCCTAGCTATCCTGTTGCTGTCATGTGTACCACTATCCTCTAGTACCAGTTAGTCACTTAGTCTGACAATCTAAGGATCATCTTTGATTTCTCAGGCTATATTAATCTTCATACCCAAGCTGAAGCCCTGCCATTTGTTCATTCCTTAATAAGCCTCATGTACTATTCTCATGAAATTTTGACACATCTTAGGCACTTGCCCAGCATCTCTAATAGGCCCTCATATTTTTCTTTCTTTTTTTTTTTCCTGAGGCAATTGGGGTTAAGTGACTTGCGTAGGGTCACATAGCTAGGTGTCTGAGACCAGATTTGAACTCAGGTCCTCCTGACATAGGACTGGTGTCTAGGCCCTCATTTCAGTAAGATTTTTTTCCATCTTCTCTGAGGACTTGAGCTCTGAGCTGGACAATTCTGAAACTGGAAAAAACACACCGAGTCTTCTATTTGATCATACCTCTTTCCCCATGACTCTTGCATGCTCATTTTGTCAATTAGAGGAGTATTTTCTATCTCTTTCCATGTTTTTGCAGTTTAACTCATGTATCTGATAGATATTCATTCTCAGGAAAAAAAGAAATAAAGAAATGGGGGTCTATTAGAGATGCTGGGCAAGTGCCAAAAATGTCTCAAAATCTCAACAGATTAAAAAAAGAGAGATGGGTCAAGTCTAACAAATTAAATTTAAGGATAAATGTAAAGATATTTACCTGGCTTAAAAAAACAGCTTCAAAAATAAAACATGAGGGAGCTATGACTAGCCTGCAGTTTATCTGAAGATCTGAGAGTTTTAGTGAATTATAAACAGTGTAAGTCAACAATCTGATATGGAAACCAAAGCACTAAACTGGCTTTAGGCTTCAATGGGAGAAATATAGTGTCTGGGATTAGGGAAGTGATAGGTTTATTGTCCTTCTCCAGTTACTTTATGGAGGAAAACTGCCATTTAGCCCCTCCAAATAACACCAGAGTAGGAACTTGTGTATGATATAAGGATTCTACTTTATGTAAATTAATTTTCCCTTCCTCCATTCCTCCTTCATTCTTTCCTTTTCCAGGCACTGCTGAGTATCACTGTAAAAAGCATGGAAAAGAAAACAATCTATTGATGGTTTTAATATTCATTCAGCTGAGTGGGCACTTCTCGTTACAGAGCAGTCAGCATCTGTCTTGGGAAGCTGAGGCAAGGTGGAAAGACAACTTAAGGTCTTCATAATTTAACAGGCATATGCCTACTCTTCCACTTTATGGCAGCTGCTGATTTAAAATGAAAATACATTTATCCTCACTCGCTAACCTGGGGTCACACACTGATTTGAGTGAAACAAGTAATAAGTATTCTATTTTGCTTCTTTATAATAGTACAAAAATTATTACTAAAATAATAACTCATATTTACAAAGTATTTGAAGGTTTAAAGTTTATAAGGTACTTTCCTTTTGACAATCCTATTAGGTAGAGTATAAGCATTTAATTCCACAAATGTTTATGAAAAGTTTCATAAGTCTAGAATACAGAACGTTGTGTAAGGTACTGGGAGAGAGACTGAATTTAGGGAAAATTTTATTGGCCTCATGGAACTTGCTTTCTAATTGGAGGATAAGAACCAGGCACAGGGAGCCATAATGTGCAATAATGCATGATAAAGGACATCACAAAGGTAAAAAACAGAGTGCTGGATATTATTATCTCTATTTTGCAGAATAGAAAACTTTCAATCAAGAAATTTTCTTTTTTTTTTTTAATTTTATTTTATTTGCATAACATATGTGTGGGTAATTCTTCAACAATAACCCTTACATAGCTTTCTGTTACAAATTTTTCCCCCCAACTCCCCACCCCTCCCCTAGATGGCAGGATATCCACTACATGTTAATTATGTTAAAATATTGGCAAATCGAATATATGTATACATATTTCCAAACTTATCATTGTTGTGCAAGAAAAATCTTATCTACACAAACGATATATCAGATAAAGGAAACACAATGTAAGCAAACATCAATCAAGGAGTATGAGAATATTATGTTGTGGTCCACATTTCGCATCCCTCTCTCTGGGTGTATATGGCTTTCTTCAGTGAACAATTGGAGGTGGTTTGAAACATTTCATTGTTGAAGAGAGCCATGTCCATCAGAATTGATCGTCATATAGTACTGTTGTTGCCGTGTATAATGATCTCCTGGTTCTGCTCATTTCACTCAGCATCAGTTCATGTAAGTCTCTCCAGGCCTCTCTGAAATCATCTTGCTGGTCATTTCTTACAGAACAATAATATTCCATAATATTCATATACCATAATTTATTCAGCCATTCTACAATTGAAGGGCATCTATTCAATTTCCAATTTCTAGCCACTACAAAAAGGGCTGCCACAAACATTCTTGCACATGTGGGGCCTTTTCCTTCCTTTATGATTTCTTTGGGATATAAGCCCAATAGAAATGCTGCTGGGTCAAAGGGTATGCACAGTTTGATAACTTTTTGAGCATAGCTCCAAATTGTTCTCCAGAATGGCTGTATCCGTTCACAGCTCCACCAACAATGCCTCAGTGTCCCAGCCCTCCCACATCCCCTCCAACATCCATCATTAACTTTTCCTATCATTTTAGCCAATCTGACAGGTGTGAAGTGGTACCTCAGGGTTGTCTTGATTTGCATTTCTCTGATCAACAGTGATTTGGAGCACCTTTTCATATGACTATAAATAGTTTTAATTTCATCCTCTGAAAATTGTCTGTTCATATCCTTTGACCATTTATTGATTGGAGAATGGCTTGAATTTTTATAAATATGAGACAATTCTCTATATATTTTAGAGATGAGACCTTTATCAGAACCCTTGAATATAAAGATGATTTCCCAATTTATTACTTCCCTCCTAATCTTGTCTGCATTGATTTTGTTTGTACAAAAACTTTTTAACTTAATATAGTCAAAGTTATCTATCTGGTTTTCAATTAAGAGTTCCAGTTCTTCTTTGGACATAAATTTATTCCATCTCCATAGGTCTGAGAGGTAAACTATATTACATTCCTCTAATTTACTTATAGTATCACTCTTTATATCCAGATCATGAACCCATTTAGATCTTATCTTGGTATGTGGTATTAGATGTGGGTCAAGCCCTAATTTCTTCCACACTAGTTTCCAGTTTTCCCAGCAGTTTTTGTCAAATAGTGAATACTTATCCCAAAAGCTGGGGTCTTTGGGTTTATCAAAAACCAAATTGCTATAGTTATTGCCTAGTTTGTCTTGTGATTCTATTCTATTCCACTGATCGACTGCTCTATTTCTTAGCCAGTACCAAATGGTTTTGATGACCGCTGCTTTATAATATAGTTTTAGATCTGGTACAGCAAGTCCACCATCTTCAGCCTTTTTTTTTCATTAATCCCCTTGAAATTCTTGAACTTTTGTTTTTCCAAATGAACTTTGTTTGCTACTATTTTTTCTAGATCTGTAAGATAATTTCTTGGGAGTTTGATTGGTATGGCACTAAATAAGTAAATTAGTTTGGGTAGTATTGTCATTTTTATTATATTCGCTCATCCTACCCATGAGCATTTTAAGTTTTTCCAATTGACTAGGTCTGATTTGATTTGTGTGGAAAGTGTTTTGTAGTTTAGTTCATATAGTTCCTGACTATCTCTTGGCAGATAAATTCCCAAATATTTTATACTATCAACAGTTATTTTGAATGGAATTTCTTTTTGTATCTCTTGCTGCTGAACTTTATTGGTAATATATAAAAATGCTGATGATTCATGTGGATTTATTTTGTATCCTGCCACTTTGCTAAAGTTGTGAATTGTTTCTAGTAGTTTTTTAGTTGAGTCTTTAGGGTTCTCTACGTATATCATCATGTCATCTGCAAAGAGTGATAATTTGGTTTCCAATCAAGAAATTTTCTTGACCAAGATTACCTGGCTAGTAAATGGAGGAGCCAGGACTTAAAATCTTCTGATGGCTTGTTCATTTCCATTTACCCATTATATTTTTTAAAAAAGCAATAATTCAATTTGAGGCAATGGAAAGAATACTAGATTAGGAGTTAGATGATCTGGGTTTAAATATTGCCTCTATTGCTTATCACAATCTTAGGCAAGTTATTAACTTAATCAGTGTACCCAACTAGGATCTCAGTTTTCCTTATGTATAAAATGAAGGAATTGGACTAGAAGGCCTCTAAGGTCTCTTCTGGGCCATATCCTACAGACTAACATTTTTATAATACTCTGAGGTTTACAAAGTGCTTTCCCCATAACAACTCGGAGATAGGTAACATAAATTTGATTGTTCTATAAAATGAAGAAACTATGGCTTAGGAAGATGATGGGATTCACAAAACACAAAGTGCTAGGGCTTGGATCTGCGTCCAGGCCTCCTAACTCCAAGGCCAAGCTCTTTCTTCTATGTACACCACTAGTGAGGAACTCCCTGGAATGAAACAAAAAATTAAAGCTTAGCCTTAATTGAATCTGCAGTTTCACTAATGTGTGTACTTTCTCCCTCCAAAGGTGCTGACCACAAGTGACTCATACTTTCTCATCCCTCACATTCATGTTTCTCCACAAATCTTGCTTAGGTGGCTCACAATCTGTACTGTGTTGTTGCCTCCAGTAGCATAATAATCTGTTAGCCACTGGACAATGTTCTCACAGAGTGCCAAAAAAAGTAAATCAGTGTTTATAGATAGTCTAAAAACCATGATTCTTGGCTTCCTTCTCTGCTATTCTACCATTACTGAAGAAGCATCTGTAGCTATACAAAACTCAGGTCATTTTTGATTTTTCTTTGTGTGGTGCTCTAAGGAATTCTTCATCTAATGGCCCACCTACAGGAGAGACCTGCAAAGTTAATCAGGCTGGTCTTCAGAGAGGAAATGTCATCTGTCACTGGAAATACACTTGACTTTTTCCAACATAGAAGAATCTCAGATCAACTCTTAACAGCATGAATTTTATTATCTATTCTTTGGAAGCCTCTTCACTCTAGAGATGTTACCATCCTTTATCTTCCCTTAACTAGCCTCCCTCTCTCATCTTTTCAGCTCCCATTTATATATTATCCCTTCTCATTAGAAGGTGAGTTCCTTAGGGAGGAACTGCCATTTAAAATTGTATTTGTATCTCTAGTGCCTAACATAATATTTGGCATATAATTTTTTTCTTTCTTCCTTCCCTTTTTCCCTCCCTCTTTTCTTCCCTTCCTCCTTTGTTCCCTCTTTCCCTCCCTCCCTCCTTTCTTCCTTCTTTCTTTTTTTTTCTTTACCTTTAGTTACTCTCATTCTTGTCATTTGACCAATCCATCTTTTTTTGGTTTTACGTTTCTTGGACAACGTTCTTTATTCTGGTTGATCCTCAAAGCTCTTTATTTGTTTCTTTAAATGTTATTATCCCTTTTTTTTTTTTTGCTTTACATAACAGTCATTTCCCATTTCAACCTAGACTGAATCTTCCCCTGTGACAAGGAAAAACAATTAAACAAAAACATCTGGTACAAAAAACCTTGTCTCAGAATATCAAAAATATTTCATCCTGGTTGTTCTCTATTTCTCTTCCATGAAAGAGGATACAGTCCCTTAGATGAAAAGTTATACTATATTCACATCCAATATTCATCTCTCCTTTGTACTTTGATTTAGACATTTTTAATTCTTCAGAGAAAATTACATTTTCTTTTTTTTTTTAATTTTTATTTTTTTTTTTTGCTTTTTGCTGAGGCAATTGGGGTTAAGTGACTTGCCCAGGGTCACACAGCTAGGGAATGTTAAGTGTCTGAGACCAGATTTGAACTCAGGCCCTCCTGACTTCAGGGCTGGTGCTCTAATCACTGCGCCACCTAGCTGCCCCCATTTTCTTATCATTTAAAGATTTAATTCTTCATCTTTAATTCTTCTAAGACTCACAGTCATACAAAAATGTCAACAGAATATTACTATGAAAATGATGGGCCTTTATTTCTGGGAGTTGTTAGGTTTCATTAAAAGAGTTTTTCTATTTCTAAAAGGCTATCTATCTCATTCCTCTTTTCCTGTTTAATTCTGTCCCAACTTGTTTACTTCTACTGTGTATATGCATATATATACTTACATATAAATATGTACACATACATATATGTATATGTATGTATATTTGTGAATGTATGTATACTAATGGATGGAATTTATAGGTTGTTTAACATTTTGAGTCTTTCAAATTTTACTATATTTACCACATACAGGATTTATTACACATGTTCTAGTTAAATTAAATCACTGTAATGTAAGTTCCATATGGGCAAAACATGCATTTTATTTATCTTTTTATTTCCTTTAGCACTCTTCAAGGAGACTCTATAAGATTTTGTACAAAATAAGTGCTTAATAAATTATAGTTGTAAATTAATAATTCAATACAATCCAACAAGTATTCATTAAATATCTGCTATGTTTAATGCACTGGGGATACAAAAACAGAGTGAAAAGCAGTACTTCAGGGCTGATAATGGAGGAAACTTGGACACCTAGATGGAAACCCAAAATCATGGAGGATTGTAGCAGTCAATCAATTGACAAGCATTTATTAATTACCTCTTATGTGTTAACTGTTGGGGATGAAAAGACAAAAATCAAATCCCCTACTAGGAAGGAACTTATATTCTAATGAGGGAAAAACAAGTAAACAAACATATTCAGTACATACAGAATAAATGTATGAAGAAAATACAAATAAATACAAATTAGGGAAGGAGAGCACTAATACTTGAGGGGGTCAGGAAAAACTTCATTCAGAAGATGGTCCTTGAATTATTTTGTGAAAGAAGAGGAAGAAAGGGTTTTATGGAATGGCGAGAAAAACTGGGTTAGTAGTCATTTTAAAAGGGATGGGTAAGCAGGCTTAATATAAAAAATGGTACAAAGAAGGCACAAAATATGTTTTGAGCCAAGTAAGCTTTGGAACATTAAGGAACATTAGCCCCAGCATCTTGGGATGACAAAATTAATAGCTGCCTATGTGGACTTCCCTTTCTCTTGTCTCTTAAATGTATTAAAATTCTTTAATTTTGTGAAATCTCCCATACTTGCTAACCAATAATTTCAGTTCCTTCTTTTAAGCAGCAAGGCCTTTGTTTGATCTCCCAGTTAATAACGTCTTAAAATGTAAATATTCCTACTTTTGGTAGAATATTTATGTCTTAGTGTGAATTTGTTTATTCCATAAATTTTTCCTGATTTTTTTTTTTTGAGAAGAGGATTAGATGGGTTTGGGCAGAAGATAGAATAGGAAGGAATTTGGTGTCTACAAGAACAGGAGGGATAAACACTAAGAGAAGCCAAGAGTATAGAAATGGGAAGCTGGAGGTATTGTCAAATTTTGTGTGCTTCTCTCTTAATTATGCCTCTACAATTGGCCTCAAGCTTGGATCTCATGTAGTTGGTGCCTCTAGTACACAATTTACATGATTATCCTCAGTCTGATAGTATTCCACTGAGACTGACTCATAAACAAATCAGAGAGAAGATTGACTGAGATTTTACTTTTACTATATAATGATAGTATTGAGTTAGAATTGGTTTTATTTATTTTTTTAAACTTTTTTTAACCTGCAGAACCAAAGCATATAGAGTGTGGGAGTGGGCAGTGGGGGAATAATTTGGTATAGTAGGGAAAGTACTGATTTAGAACTAGAAGACTTGGGCTCAGATATTTTGATACTTAGTACTGTAATGCCTCAGTTTCCCTGAACTGTAATACCTCAGTTTCCCTTAATTATTATGTTATACTCTGAATAAAATATTATGGCCATCCCTTTCCCCTTCCTGGCCATTAGGACTGAGAGAATTGGGGCTTTGAAGCTCTGGATCACTCTCACATTCTAGTGAATCATAAAACTACAGATGGCTTATCTCAAATGCCTGGGTATCTTTTGCCCCAGACTCCAGTCTCTTGTCCTCAACTTCCTTATCTTGAGCCCCAATCTATCAGGACTAAATTATGGTCCTTCTCTGAATTCCCACTCACCCAGTGTTCTGCCCCACCCCCCTTGCCTTTGTTTCCCTGATAGCTGGCTGGAGCCCTATAAAAGTCCCTGCTGGGTGCTGGATGCTTTGAGACAAGAATCCCATTCAGCCAACTGGCTGCAGCTAGTCTAAATTCTCCATTATTAAAATATTAAAAACCTAATCTCTGTCTTTCCTCAGTTTCTCTGGCATTACAGTACTTGCATTGTTCCATTGAGTAGCAATGGGTGGAAGATATACAGAGACTACAAATTTAGTCTTAAAGCTAGGAAAAGCTTTTTAACAGTTAGAGTTATCCCAGAGTAGAATGGATTGTCTTAGGAGGGAATAAGTTCCCTCATTAGAGACCTTCAAGCCAAGATTTGAGTATTACTCTTAAGAAATAATGAAGAAAATACTCTTTGGGGCTATAAAACTGAACTAGAAAGTTGTTGAGTTCATTTCTAACCCTGAAGTTCTACAATTTCTCTTTAGGCTCCGGTTTCCTCTAGTTTTCTTGTAAAATAAGGGATTCAGACTATGAGAAATTCTTTTTTTTTGACTTTTTTATTTTTTAAAAATAATATTTTAGCACTTCCTAACTGTGTGACCCTGGGCAAGTCACTTAACCCCAATTGCCTCAGCAAATATATATATATGTATATATATATGTATATGTATATATTTTCCCCAATTACAAGTTAAAATGATTTTTAAGCATTTAAAAACCACTTTGTGTTTCAAATTCTATTCCTTCCTTCCTCCCCTCCCTGCTCTATGAAATGGTAAGCAATATGATATAGGTTAAACATATGCAATCATGTAAAACATTTCCACATCAGTCATTTTGTACAAAAAGACTTAAATAGAGAAGAAAAGAAGAAAAAAACAAAGTGAAAACAGCCTGCTTCAGCCTATATTCAGCCAAATTCAGTTCTTTCTCTGGAGAAAGATTGGGATTGTCTTGGATCATATATTAAAGTTTTTCAACTGAAGTCTGTGAATTTGTTTTAAAATATTTTGATAAATATATTTAAAATTAATTAGTTTCATTTGTAATCTTATGCATTTTATTTTATGCATTAAAAACATTATTCTAAAAAGGGGATCATAGTCAATTCTGAAGGACATGGTTCTCTTCAACAATGAGATGTTTCAAACCAGTTCCAGTTGTTCAGTGATGAAGAAAGCCATATACGCCCAGTAAGAGGCCTGTGGGAATCTGAGTGTGGACCACAACATAGCATTTTCATTCTTTCTATTGATGTTTGCTTGCATTTTGTTTTCCTTCTCAGGTTTTTTTTTCTTTCCTGTACAGCAATATAACTGTATAAATATGTATACACATATTAGATCTGTCAAATATTTTCACATAATTAACATGTATTAGACTATCTGCCATCTAGGGGAGGGGTGGGGGGTAGGAGGGAAAATTTTGTAACAGAAAGCTTTGCAAGGGTCAATGTTGAAAAATTACCTATGCATATGTTTTGCAAATAAAAAGCTTTAATAATTAAAAAAAACAAAAAAAAATAAAAAAGGGATCATAGGCATCACCAAAATGCCGCAGGTATTCATGGACACAATAAAAATTAACAAACTGTGGAAAAAGCAATCCTTAAAGGAAATAACATCAGCTGATCTGTTGAAATCTATGATAGCTCCATCACTTTCCTTTCTAGAGCAGAAAAAGAGGAATATAAAATTTGGAAGAAAAATGATTTACAGAAGGGTAGTGGTTACAGTGGAAAGAATGCTGAATCTATAGGCAAAGAATCTGAGTTCACATTGTTTTTCTAATGCTAACTATTCTACTTTAGGTTACTTATTTCACCTCCCTGGGTCTTAGTTTTCTCATCTGTAAGATAAGGGACTTTGACTCAGTTGATCTGAGTCCTTTTCAGCTTTAAATCTCAGTCATGTTTATTTAATATACTTTATAGCTCCTAGACTAAAGTACAGACTATGAAATGATGCAGATGCCAGCTGACCTAGGCTTTCATGCAAAGGGTCTGAAGCTGCTTGGACATCCCAGGTTAGAAACTCACACCACACTGCATCACACCACACATCACACCACAACACACATCCTATTTTAATGTGACATCACTCCAAGTAACGACAGAATGTTGCCATCACTCAAAATGTAACTACAGAGCTACTTGGCAAGGCAGGATGAGATTGATGTGTGAGATACACTGTGTTCCCACCTGAAATAGCCCAACTCACTGAATTACATCCAGTAATTTAATTAAGTAAGAAGGCAAGATGGATATTATAGCTCTCCAGAAACAGCTCAGCTTCTCATGGGCTTTGATGGCTTTAATGCACAGCTTCCTCACTCCCTGTAGCCTGATTATTTCAACAATCATTTTAGCATGTCCTTGTTGTTAATAGAAAATGACTAAGACTATGGAATTAGTCATCAATGATTTTTGGGCCAAGGAAAAAGTTATTAAAGGGAGTATTTTAAGGATGGGCAGTAGCTTTACTCGTCAATTAAGCCATTATCACCTCTTACCTGGGTTACTGTCATAGACTCTCTCCTGATTTCTCTGTTCAGGTCTCTTTCTTCTCCAAACCCTATAGTTGCCAAAATGACTTTCCCAAATGAAGTTTTGTCAATACCATTCTCCTGACAAATAAATGCTACTGGTTCCTTCTATTTGATAAATTATGAATTCTTTTTGGCATTTAAAGACTTTCCTAATCTGTTCTACATTTCTTGCCTCCTGTCACTCTGTGACTGGCCTTCTTACTGTTCCTCTTACATGTTATTTCATCTCTCATCTTCATGCCTTTGCTTTGGCTTTCTCTTATGCTTGGCATTTCTATTCACTTCTACTTTGTAGAATTTCTGATTTTCTTCAAAGACTTAGCTCAACTCCTATCTTCTACATGAAGTGTTTCTTAATTCTTTTAGCTTGCTAATGTCTCTCCTCTATAACCTTGCATTTATTTTGAATATACTTATATAGATTCATATTGGTTTTCCATCCCCCAAAAATGTTAGCTCTCAGAGATCAGAGTTAGTATTATTTTTGACTTTGTATCCCCAGAATCCAGCACAGAGCTTGACAACTAGTATTGTTTGCTTGCTTGATTGAAAAGCTGATAGCTAATTGACTATGGGGAATGATGGGAGAGAAAATCAAAGATTATAGTTCCATTATGTGGTAAAGTTGACTTTTGGCAACTTCTTTTGGCTGACTTCTGTCATTTCATGAGGGTTTTCATGAAAACTAGATTTCTTTTTCTGAAAGAAATAAGGATATTAAATTACATTTGAAATTTGCCCTAACACACTAATATTTTAGAACTCTTGAGGCGGATTGATAAAGTCAGTAAGGCAACTGGGTATAGGGTGGGGTTATTAAAAAAGCTGGATAAGAAAAGAATTAGATGTTCAATTTTTCTCCTATTCCTTTTCACTCTCATCCTTGAAAATTAAGAATAAGATAGTAGCTTACAGTTATATAATGTTATAATAGTTTAATGAATTTTCTTCATAAGAGAAGCTCTATACAGTAAGTAATATAGCATTGTTATCCCCATTTTTTTCAGTTGAACAATCTGAGGCATAATGAGACTCACTGACTTGCTCGGGTCACTGCATCCATTAGTTATCATAGCTAGGAATAAAACTCATGTGTCTTGACTATAGGCTTGTGAATTTGGGTGACTGAGTTCTAGTGTATTGCATCCTTACATAAGGATGCAATCACAGTAAATTTAGAAAGCTGCACATTTTGCATATATAATAAATCACAGATGAATTGAATATCTCATCATTACAACGGATATATGAATGTGTTTTAGCTTTAAACATTTTTTCTTTTGGCAGATACTAAAATATTCCTTGAAGAACAGATAGCACTCATGAACTAGACTTCATTCTTTTGTATGAATGTTTAATTTGTGGATAAATTCATATGTTACTTTTTTTCAAAACTACAGACAGGAATATAGTTATCCCCTTAGTTTCCCTTGAAGAGTTGCACTGAAAGAATTGTATCAGGAAAATGTCTTTCTCAAGGCTCTGTAGAGAACCAGGCTTTTGTTTTTGAGCCTGGAAAGGCCCTTGGTGCTGATCTCTATGATCTAGAGAGATAAAACTATGGAGAAGAGTTTTAGGGTATCAATAACTTATCTTTCATTAACAACAGCTTTCCTTAAATCTGTGCCATTGTCTTTCACTCTATAAATAGTGAAATGAAGTTGAAGAATTAAATCTGCCAATAAATCCTGTCCAGATTTAAATTAGCTCATAGAAGGAGGTAAGAGAATCTTTTGTAACTCAAATACCTTTTCCTTGCAATACAGAAGCCTTGATTTGAGAAAAGCCATCTCTTATTTCCTCTCTTCCTTCCCTCTCTTTCTCTCTTCATCTTTTTTCCCTCTCTTCCTCATTCTCTCTTTTTCTCTACTTCCTTTCCTTCTTTCTTTCCTCTCCTTCTCTCTCTTGCTCTCCTTTATCCCCCCTGTCTCACCTTCTATTTCTCCTGCCCTCTTTCTCTTCTTTCTTATTCTTTCTCTCTTCTCCCTGTCTTTCCCTTTCTTCCTATAGCCTTCCTCTTACTTTCTCTGCCTCTCTTCATATTTTTTCATTCCCCTTCTTTCCCTCTTTTTTTCCCCCTTGGTCTATTCTTTTCTTTCCCCCCTTTTTTCTCCCCCTTTTCCTCTTTCTCACCTTCCTGACTTCTTTCCATTTCTCTTTCTCAATTTCCCTTCCGCTTTCCTTTTTTCCACTTTATATCCTTTTTTCCTCCTCTCCCCCTTTTTTTGTCCTTTAATTTTTTTATTTTATTTTATAAGTTCACCTTTTTACTTTCAACACAAACACATTTTCTTATCTTGACATGGAACTGTGTCTTCAACTTATTTCCAAAAGAAGTCTTTCCCCAAATAAGCCCATCTGGGGAAAAAAAAAAAGTATATAGCAACAAGTAGGTTCTTTACAGCCCTTTCAAGGAAGTCCATTGATTGAGGGGCCTTATAATTTTGCTTGTGCCTAGTAGGGAAGCTCCTTTCACAGCTGCCTGGCTTTATTTATTTATTTATTTTTGCTGTGGATAAATAAGGGGATCTGAGTAAATATTGTAATTAGGAATATAATGGCACATTTTGATTGCATTTAATAAATAACACCGATGAGAATTGTTTCCTCATAGTGACACTAATGATCATTAATAGCCAAAACTGTTAAGATTTACACCAGAAATTCTTGGCTGAAAACCCTTATGAGTGCAAAATGCATTGTTATCGAAGCAGAAAATGAATGCAAAACTTTCAGCAATTGTCTCGTTATCCTGGAATCATCTTCAGGAATTCATAACATAAAAAACTCTGTCAAGCGAGGCTAGTGATAACTCAGCACGTGTTTATATGGGCTATGTGGCCACCATTGTTAAATGAATAAAGCAAGACAGGAAAACTCTCATCAAATCAGGCACAAGCTCAGCTTTATGTCAATGGTAATGAAAGTAACATTGGTAAGAATCCAGAAGCTGTAAATTAATTTTTTTTTTTTTATTGGGACATGCAACTCCTAGCTTGCTTAGATTAAGTGAGTATTTCTATTCAAACAAAAAAGTCAAGCAAGTGTAACTCATGGGGGCCTAATGAAATGGTAAATCATTACTTTTTGTATGGTTATAACATTGCTCTCATTTTACCTGGGTAAATTTCTTCTAAAAGGATCTGTTTGTTCAATTTTCTACCTAATCCTGGCATCCACTGGGTAGTCTTTGTTGACTGACTAATGTTTGTCTTCTGTGCTGTTTCAGAGCTATAATTTACTATCCCCCCTCCTCTCACCTAATGGAAAACCAAGGCATCAGCCTTCGTTGTAAATAAGATATATGACTTCCTTCAGTTTCATAAAAATATGTAAAGAAACTGGCTAAGTAATATAAAAATATAGCTCTGTATCTATTTTTATGAAATTTTGTTGGTGATGCTTATATGAGTTTATCAGAATATAAGTTCCTTGAGTTCAGGAAATGCTTTGTTTTAATATATGTATCTTTAGTATCTGGCATAATACCTTTAACAAACCTTATTAAGTGTCTTCTATGTACAAGATGCTAGGAATATCAAGATAAAAACAGTCTCTTCCCTCTAGAAGTTTATATCTCACTGGATAGAGAATTCAATATTTTTATAGCTAAGGACACATAAATGTAGGAGGTAGAAGACACTAAGGAGAATTGAAGGATTCAGGAAAAACTTTCTTTGCAAAGTAGTAGTAGTAGTAGTAGTAGTAGTAGTAGTAGTAGTAGTAGTAGTAGTAGTAGTAGTAGTAGTAGCTCTCTGGAGGATCCTGGTACCAGCATGAGTCCTTAGTCTTAGGAGTGATAAAAAAAAGGGGAACCCACATGGATGGCCAAATATGGAGTCCATTTATTTCAAGTTCTCTCAGCCTTAAATACCTTAGTACAATTACATCACTATAGCATACCGAGCATGTGCTAACTATAAGCACCTTGCTATTATTATGTAAATGCATCTTCACTGCAAGTATCTCTGCTTTAAATAGAACACAGGTTGTCACATCCTCAGACTTCTCAGGAAGGCTGAGATACCCCCAAGGGGAGATGAGAGCCAAACCAGACATTGTCAGCAGGTTCCTTCAGGGCTGGAGGATCTTATACCTCCCGGAGAATTCCCCCACTGTCTGTGTCTCTCTACAAGTAATAACTATTTTATAGTGTTTAAAGGATTTCAAAGTGTTTTACAAATATCTCATTTTATCTTTACAACAAATCTATGAGGCAGGTAATAATATCAACTATTATTATTTAATTATATTTATTATTATTTGTTTTACTATTGAGGCAGACAGTGGTTAAGTGACGTGGCCAGAGTCACACAGTTATACATTTCTAAGGCCAGATTTAATTTCAGGTTTTCCTGACTCCAAGTCTAGTACTTTATCCACTATATCAGTTTTGAAGGAAGCCAGGAAGTCTAAGTGGTACAGTTGAGAATGAAATATATTCTAAACATGAGGGGCAGTTTATGCAAAGGAAAACTAAACCTGACAGTCATTTAATGCAAGGTTTGATTTTAAAACTTAAAATAAATTACTGAAAATATAATTTCTTTAACAGAATTAGTGAGGTCTGAATATAAGGCGAAGTTTTCTGATAATGGTTTGCCCCAAAGTCTATAAGATGAAAGAATTATGGGTGATTGTGTTGTGTCCTCTTCTTATATGTCCTGTATATATTACTCACAGGGTTCACATTCTGAATAGATGAAGATTCAAAGATAATTTCAAGTTTTCATGTCAAAGAACAGGGAGAGATGCAAGGATGATAGAACCTGTCTCTTTTAGTGACCAAATATGTCTACTCACAACATGTTACGATAATTTTGAAAAAACACATTTTGAAAATAGCTTTTTTTTTCTGGATGCAGATAGAAATTAAATTCCTTAGTAGTTCATGTTTGTTGCTTCCTTAAAATGTTAATTTCTTTTGACTGTTTATATTGTTAAATGGCAAGAACCAGCAACAAATTTATTTCTTAGTTCTCTATGCCTGTCACTCTTCAAATTTCTTGGGCTATCAGGAATGGTAGGAATGGCCTCCCTGGGAATGATAACTACCCCATGGATGCCTTGCTTGTGCCCTAATGGAATACTGAGCCACTGTCTATGACAACTAGAACATTCTTCTGGCAATCTGTGATGCATATAACCTTGTTCAGGACTTCAGTGTATTGTAGGATCATCTCTTTAGTTCTTCAGGGAAAAAGTACTAACTGACCACATTTTATTGAATTTAATTGAGTTACTTAGAGGCATTTGCTAAGGTGTCAGTTTGAACCATTGACAATTATGAATCAGAGGACAAACCCTTCAATCTTCAACTTAGACAGAATTACAGACTGCTATAGAGGTCATCCAGAGTGATCAGTTATGTCTACAAGGAGTCATTGGTATTGACTGATATCAATTTAACAACCTAGCTTAACAGTAATAGGAGATATGGGAACGTTGGATGCTGTGGTGCATGCCATTAATTCTACTTTGATTCATCACAAGAAAAAATCCCAAACAGCACTAAGTGATACAAAACAATTGCTGCTACCTGGGTAGTCCTGGTGGAAGAGTAGTCATGAATGAATCTCCAGACTTCTTTTTAATATCTCCTTCTCCACTTTATATTGGGGACAGAGAAGTCAGAGACATAGATGATTAGAATTAAAGATGAAGAAACAGTCCTAAAGAGATTGTGATCTGTCCAAAATCTCACAACTACTATCAAGTTTGAGGTCTGATCTCCTGACTTCTAATGTAGAGTTTGTCTTGTTTTTTAACTCCAATGTAGCTCATGGACCCTTAAATAGAACTGTGCCCCAATATGATTATTGTCCTGGTGATATGGAACTATGAGAAACTGGAAGAGTTTTTGAGTAGATGGGTCCCTGAGACTACTTAAATCATATTGTATAGGCAGATATCCATTCATTCAAGAGGCATTTGTTAAGTGCCTACTTTATGTCAAGGTATATGTTGTAGGGGATAGAAAACTGGCATCAAAATCAGGAAGGCATGAATGAGAGCCCTGCCTTTGACACAAATTTGCTGTGTGATCCTTATTCCAAGTGCTCTAGACTATTTTTTCAAACTTAAAGATGCAGAGAACAGGTGTTGATCTGTACTGGTAGTAGGAGTTTCCTCATCTAGGCTTTTTTGTAGGTCAATAAAGCCACAGTACAGTCCTTACTTGGGCTAGATGCTAGGGATACAAAAACAAAGAAGAAAGGCCTTGATTTCAAAGAGTTTACATTCTAGTTCTAACAACTAGAGATATCCTACCATAGGAATTTTTTTTTTTATTTTATTTTGATTTTTCTTTTGGGTCTTAGCTATCCTTCCTGAAAATTTTGGCTAATCAAAAGTCTGTTTTCTGTTAATATTAACTTCATCTGACCAAAACTTGTCCCTTGAGATGTGAAAATTTAATTAAAGCCTTAAGCATTCCTTACATTAGAAGCCAGAAAAAGAGTCTTACAGCCCCTGACTCCCCAGTGATATGTATATCTTAACCCTCAATCAGTCTATTTATGAACTCTAAATGTAGTTTTATCTATAATCTGACTTAGTTTACCTATAAAGTTTGATGAATTTTATTTCCTTAGGGCTGTATAAGATTATGACTCCATTTAATTAAGATTGTTGAACTTTTATGGCATTGAAAGAAGCATTTGGATTTATCTTTTCTTTAACTTTTATGGACTAAGAAGATGGTACAAGATTAAAGTATGCAAAAGAATTATTTCTCTGTCACTCTGATGTAGTTTTGTCTGAAAGAAATTTTGTTAAAAACTTAATGATTGTTCAAATTTTCTCTGAGGCCTGAACTTATGCTTGAGCATAATAATAAAATCTAGGTTTTTACCTTTATAATTTCTCTGTTGTGGTTAATATATTTTGATATCAGTTATCTGCTACATGAACTCAGAGAAGAAATATTTCTCTCATTACAAGTAGAATTGGCTTCCCCAAAATAATAGGTTCTCCTTCATTAAAGATTTTCAAGTAGAGGTTAAATGGCTCTTTGTTGGGTCCCCACTGGTGAAATTCTTGTTTGGGTACATGTAAACCAGATGACATCTGAAGTCTCTTCCAAATTTTAGATTCTGCTATACCTAAAAGTGGGAAAATAAAGCAGAAAGGTGACCTTTGAAGCTCCTTGCCAATTTTCAGAATTGATAACTATAGAATCCCCCAGAGGGTGGTTTTAAAAGCTAGCACTATTTGTCTTAATAATTTAACATCTGCTTGGTCTATCCTTAGTCCTGGAAATGGTTATGTGACTTGCACCATTATACAATGATGGTCAGTATATTTCAATACACATATCAAAGGATCTGTGATTTTATTAACATAAATGCTCTTTGCATTATCAAAGATCTCAACCAATTTCTATCTTCTTGTCCTATGCTATTTTCCCTTATTTCCTTTCATCAATCTCCATGGAGGATCTACCTAGTGCTCTAGAGACATTCTTATAGATCATTTAATATATCAAGAATAGTACAACTCAGACTATCAGTCTCTACTCTCACTACATGATTGGCTAACCTAATTTTCAAATCCTATATGTCCTTGATGCTTTTTGTGCCATTTGGGTAAGAGACATAGGGAAGAGTCATGATCAATAATATGCTGTAAACATTAAGAAATTATTAATAAATTTATTTTTTACAAAGCCTCTATTTCTGATGTTTTCTGGTTCTATTTAATTCATTTTTCTGTCACTTCATGTCTTCCCATGTTCATTTCTTACAGCACACTACTATTTTCTACTATAAAAACTAATATAATAAACATAAAATAAAAAACATCACATAATAAACCTGGGAAGTAGGTGTTTTTATTATTTCCATTTTACAGATGAGGAAATTGAAGCTTGAGAGAGGTTGAGTGACTTATTAAGTTTTTAAGGCTAGATTTGAATTTATGTCTTCCTGACTCCAGGCCTAGTATTCTATTCTCTATAACATTTAGCTGCTACATAATTTATTTAGCTATTTCCCAACTGATGGGCTTCTGATTTATTTCCAAATATTCATTATTGCTTTTGCATTGCTATAAGTATTTTGGTATATTGGGGCTTTTGTTTTTCTCATTGTACTCCTAGGGGAATGCAATTGTGGGATCTCTGTAAAAAAGAACATGGATAGTTAGGTAGCTTTTTTACTTTAATTCCAAATTGTACTCCTGAATGACTGAACCAATTCACAGATCTGTCAAAATTCATTAATGTGCCTAACTTCCCTTTAAGTATTTTTAATCTTTGTCAATTTATTGTAGACTACTTAAACATTACTATGCATCTTTACATTGTCCTTATTATTACTTATAATTTTGATTCTTTCTCTTGGTATTTCATAATGTGCAGGTACATATCATCCCACAGAGGATACTGCATTTGAAAGGGTGGACTTTGTGACAAGAGAGCAACTTACACTCATTGAAAACACCAAACGATTGCTCAAATGCAGCTCAATCTGCTTTCCTCTTGTTATTCAGTTTTGGCACTGATTCACTGTCTATCCAACAGTGCTTGATGTATGTACTGATGGACTGACTCAAAAGGCTGCCATTGCAACTACTTGGCATAAACTGGTCAATATTCATTCTTTATACATTTGGAAATTTTCCTATGTGGTTTGCTAGGCTGATCTCTATTGAGTGGCCATGGGTATCATTAAGGAGGCCCAGTTCCATTCTGGGGATTGATGCAATCAACATAATGCAATCTGCAAAGAGGAGTATTTGAAGAACCTCCTTATCTATAGGGAATTTGTCTTCAATTTAGGCTTTGTATAGGACATCCTTGATCCTAGTGGCAAACAACTTTGGTGAACATCTCCCTTTAAAGCTGTATTTTACTTTACAGAGTAAATGCTTGGTGAAGGGTGTGGAATCATTAACAACAACAACAATAGAATGGCACACACTCAAAATTTTGAGCAATTGTTTGACTGTGGAGATAGGGCCTGCTACAGAAAATCATTTGTGAAAATCACTTGTTTTTTCTCATTTTCATTAAAGAATTCTTTCCCCCCATAACTCCTTGCCTTCACTGGACACTATTCCAGATCTATTTCTGGGGTCCTGAACTTCTGATGGATAGTAGTTCTTCAAACTAGCCTGGCCTAGACTCACCAAGCATGTAATTGTATGCACTTCCTTTTTCCTTTTCCACCTCTAGCTTTGGGAATGGTAATGATGTCATCTTTGTCATTTCTAGAAAAGATATGCCAATTAATTTCCTCATGATTCCACCCACCATCCTTTTAGTTTTCCAGACGAAAGCACTCTTCCCTGGCATCTATTCTCTTTTATACACTGTCTTCCCCTATTGTAATATAAGTTCCTTGAAGTCAGAGACTTGCTTATTTTTTGTATTTGCATCCCCCCAAGTTAAACAAAGTATCTGATACATGGCAATTGCTGAACATTAAGAAAAATCTGTGTTATTTTTCTTCCATATATCATTTATAGAGATTTTATAGAAAGAAAAGAGTCATTATGTGCTAGGGTATGGGACCCTCCTGAGAGGGAGTACAGAGGCCACCTTGACCTATGGTGCACAATAAGTTTTCTGCCACATTGCAGAAGCACCCTTTTTGAGCAAGGAACACTGGTGCATGGCATGGGAATGGGTTGAGCCTGAGGGTCATAGCTAGTTGCTTGTGAGCAGGGATGCCTTGACAGGACCTCTCACCTGTGAGCAGGTTGCTGATGTGGCTGGGTCGGCAATCCTCCCATTGGCAGATACCATGCATACACAATGTGCATGAGTTGCTTCTCTGAATGGTGATTGGGGATTGCCTACTGTTCAGGTGCTGATCACACTTAGAAAACTGTACATCAATAAGGCTGTGTGGCATAATAAAGTGGAGCTCTTTTCACATCCTATGAGTTCCCCTGCCTCATTCATCTTGCCTCTGAGATCAAAGGGCTCACACAAAGTGAGCTCTTAAAAGACAGCTGCAACAATTATGTGACTTAGTAGTTGATGCTTTTTTTGGGTAACAATACTATCTTTAATGTCTTGAATTCTTTTGGAATTTCTCCCCCTCTTTGATATATGTTGAAAGTGAATAGTCAGTGCAATTGGGTTGATGACAAAATGGATTTTTTCCCTATATACATATGTCTATATAGATAGATTGATAGATATAGAGACAGATATAGATATAGACAGGAAGACAGACAGATAGATAGAGAGAAAGATAGAGAGAGAGATAGAATTGCTCTCCTTGGGTGCCATTTTCACTTCCTTACATAATAAGTCTGCTGGTGATGCAGTGGATAGAGTTGTTGTTATTGTTTGTCCTTTGTTCTTGAAAAGGACCATGACATCAGGGAGGTGATTCCATGACATGCAAGTGAATTGGATTTAAGTGAGGGAGCACTGTGCAAGATCACCTGCCTCACTTTCCCCTCCAGAGTCATCTGGGCCAGTTCCTGGAGTCAGGAAATTAAAATCTAATTTCAAATCCTTACTAGCCATGTGACCCTAGACAACTTACTTAACCTCTCTTCACCCCAGTTTCCTCAAGTGTAAAATGGGAAAAATACTAACAAGTATATCTGCCTTGCCAAGTTGTTGTGAAAATTAAATGATATATTTATAAAAAGTGCATGGCACTGAACCTGGAACACAATTACTTATTTCTTTTCCCCTTCTCCCTCTCCTTTTCCCTAAAAGCTCTGGTATTGAGGGTGTTATTTTCCCAATATGGAAGTTCTGTGAGATGAGACCAGATTGCTATGGAAATGCTGGTAGACTTGATTGATTTTATGCCAATTAGTGGTTCTCCCAGTATTAGCTATGAATTCTTTTAGAATGATTTGGCTTCTCTGAGTGTCTTCCCAAGCTCCAGAGGGTTGTTTTCCTTTTCATGTTTTTCTGCTATTTGGTGAGGCAATATTGCTCATAATTGCCTATAATTTTTTCTTTTAAAGTTTTGTAAATAAATTTATATTATAAGGAATGTTGCTTTGTCAGGTTTCCCTGCTTGGCAAAAAGAGCAAGTGATTTCTAAACCAGTTAGTTTCTGGGCAATTGTTTTGCATCAGTTAAACTTCTTTAAAACTTGGTAATAATCAATTTGTTGACTTTTTATATATTTTCTATTTTTAAAAATTAATAGCTTATTTAAATAAGTCAGGCTGGATCTGTTGTCATATTTAGAATTTATCATCTTATTCTTTGTTTTTCTAATTTCTTATTGACTTTAACATTTGCTTATAATGTTCTACATGTCTACAGCTGATTCTGAAATTACTTTCCCATCAGGAGCAAGTGGCTTATTGAAAATTATAATACTTATATTTATTTTTGACTTGTTACTAACTATTTCCAATGAATTCAATTTCTATTCTTGAAGCAAATATTCATGATATGCAGCTGCGAATCTTCATAATCTATACACTTGTGACTTGTTTAATTTCTTAATTCTAGATCCCATTTAGCAACATTTACATCTTTATCTCTCTGTCTGTGCCTGTCTGTCTTCCCACGCCCTTTCCCTCTTGTTCCCAACTTCATATTGAATTTGCTAAATATCAAGATATATGTTGACTTGGTTTGGAAGATCTCGCTAAGTTCTTTTTAGAATATCATTACTGGATTCAGACAGTAGAGAAGTTGAAATTTTTCTATTTTAGTCTTTTTTACTTAAGCTCACTGTGGGTACCTTGTCCTCTTCCTTGCACACAACACTCCATCTCCATATTATATAAATTTGAAATGACTCTCCTCTATGACTGGAATGTTTTTACTTTTGTTCCCCCCCCCCCGTTTTTTTTTTTTTGCATTTCTGGCTGTCTTTGGAACTTAACTCATCTTCTACAAGATGCCTTTCTCTGCTTTCCCATCCCACTGCTTTCTCTCTGAGATGACTTCCAATCGACTCTATCTTGTACAAAGAGATTTGTGAATGTGTGCATGATGTCTCCTTTATTAGAATGCCCTCCTTGAGGGCAAGAACTTAAAAAAAAATTTTTTTCTTGGTATCTTTAGTGTTTAGATTAATGTTTTAAACATAATCAATGCTTAATAAGTGCTTGTTAAATATTTAAAAGCAAGATGACCAACTGCTACACAAAATAGTATTTTTTATGACATTAGGAAAACTATTTGGCTAACTCTTTTATCCATTTATTTGAAGAAAAGCTGTGAGATATCTTTGCATTTAGCTGTAACTCCTTTATTACTTCTGGTTCTTATTTAAAAAGCATCAGTGGCTCTTTATCACCTTGAGGATTACATATAAAATCCTTTGTTTGTTGTTCAGTTTTTCATAACCTTCTTTCACATTCTCCTTCTCCCTCACCATGTGCTCTGTGATACAGTGGCCCTGGCCTTCTGGATTACTTCAATTCCCAGATAAAATTCCACTTTCTAGAAGAAACCTTTACTGATCCCCTTTCATCCTAATGCTTTCCCTCTGTTGTTTATCTCCATTTTGTCTTGCATATATTTTGTTTGCACACAGTTGCTTTCATTTTATTTCCCACATTAGACTGTGAGCTCTTTAAGAGAAAGCACTCTCCTTTTCCTTTCTTTTTATCTCTAGTAGTTGGTACAATGATTACATAGTATGATGCCTGGAGGATAATAGATTATTAATAAATGCTTTTGACTGACTGACTCGTCATAAATGGGGCCAAACCAGAATGAAAGCCATTAAATTTTTTTTATCAGTTATATGATTTCTATTCCATTGCCTGATTATGGCATGAGATTTCTGAACTCTAAGCTAAACAAGTACAAACTCTGGCTAGGAAAGTCTCAACCCTGAACTTAATGAGAGGCTTTGCCTGATTTCCATGGGTTTCTGGCTATTCTTCATGCAGAATGCTCCATCTCTCATTCATATTCTTTGATTCTTACTTCCTTTGTGAAATCTTTTCTGTATTTTCTAGGTGCATTAGCCTTTTTCTCCACAAAAATTTCCTTGTATTTAAAAATATATTTTTTGCAAACTTTAATTGAATAATTCTTATTGTGCATCTGTTGTGTCCCTTGATATAAATGTAAATTTCCTGAGGGCATGAGCTATTTCCAACCTAATACTCACAGCATCTTCTGGAAAAGTAACTTAGGAAGAAGGAGTCAGCCCATATCCCCATCTGCCAATTAACTGCCACTTATATAGCAGGTAAACCAGTCTATTTGAAGCAGCAAGATACCCTAGACAGGAGACAGGAGGCAGCATGTGCCATGCAAGTCAAATTACAATTTTCACCTTGATTACCATGTCCCCTGAACCCTTATGGAGATAGCCCATAAACTAAACTGAGCTTTGGGAATAGCAATGCTTTCATTTCAATTCCTTCAGCCTTCATTCTGGGAAATGACTCCTGTAGAGATGCAGCCTAGGAAGAGTTCAGCCACAGTTATTGAAGACACAGAAAATAAAGTTCTTGACATCAAAGTCCTTGGCATTATCAAATGATTCAGCATTAGAACCTGATATGATTTTATCAGGGGAAGGGATAAGAAGAGACATTAACATCTCCTTTCTGCTGTAAGGACGTCTCAAGGACCATAAGACTCTTCCATGTATCTTTCAGCTGAAACTTTGTGTTTCTTTCCCTTTAGAATTGAGTTCCTTGAGAGAGAGAACAAGGGATTGTCTTACTTTTGCATTTATATCTATGCCACTTAGCATGGTGCTTTGTGCACAGCAATGCTTAATAAATGCTTTACTTATTAATTAATTCATTGCTTTGTATCTCCAGCACCCAATATTGGTTTTGGCATACAATAGTCATTTAACACATGATTGCTGATTGATTGACCAAGATAGGTAAGAACAGAGAGAGGCTCTTCAGCAACAATAGACTGACCAATAGATAATCACTTTTTTGGCCAAGAGGGTCTATGAAATGGGATTGTATGATGTATATTAATTACTTATGAGAGAACTAACACTATGCAAATAACTAATGGTTTTTGCTTCTTTATTTTAAAATTGGGAGCTATTATTCCTCATCTCTTTAATTAGCTTATACCTCTTTTCTGATGATTCTGATGATTCTTTTTTAGACTCTCCACACATGAAATCTTATTTTCCCCAAAGTAACTGAGGCTTTTTTTCTATTTGAACTAAGTTGACCTGAGAGTAACTAAAAAAATAGAAATTTTCAAACAGGAAACATACTTTTCACCAGCTTTATTAATTAAACACAAACTCTTTGCCTATTCATGATGAAATGTGAATAATTGTAAATTAGAAGTTGGAGATTTTTATATTGGTGGTTTATATCTGATAAAGTTAATTTTTCCATCAAAGTCCTTTTAATGATGCATCATTGCAGCATCAAAGTGACTAAGAATTCTCAAAGATAATGTTGCTGGAGTAAAACTTGGGGCAAGTTCTACAAAGTTGCAAAGGCTTCAAATAGAGGCCCTCCCCCCAATAAACTGTAAGAATGTTACTCAATAATCATAGGATTTTAGAATTTAAAGAAACCTTGTAGATCATTGAATTCAACATTTTTTATGACAAAACTTTTTGAGTGGCAGTAAGTTGAAATACTTATTATGAAAGTAGGCACATGAGCTCTATCCCCTTTTCTGGGGGGACACATAGTCTGATTTCTAGCTAAAGAGTATTTTAAGTCAATAAGCATTTATTAAGCACCTACAATGTACAAGGCAATGTGTTAAGAGTTGGAGGTAACAGAGAGCAAAATAGTTTCTGTTCCTAAGGAACTCATTCTAAAGAAAAGACAATATGCAAACAGTGATGTGCAAGCAAGAAATAATAGATAAACTGAATATAATCTCAGAAGAAAGGTACCAGCATTATGATCATTGTTTTGGCCTACTTCTGAGGGCTAAGGGTTGTGCTTTGGAATAATGCAGAAGCATTTTATTGTTCTTCATGCCTGAGAATTGTGTCGAAGATGATTGTTGACTAACCTAGTAGGGACTGTTTCCCAAACAGGCTATAACTCCAGTCCCTCTTTCTTTTGATATGTTGCTGTTTGCCACTCTTGAACTTGTAACAAAGGGGGAGCAGATTTCATTCCTTTCTCCTCTACAAATAATGAAGATTATATCTATGTGCTCAATTAAGTGAACCTAAGTCCTTGGCTACTTTCTTCTTCCTATGTGTTTTCTGGTTTTTGTTGTTGTTGTTGTTGTTGTTTTCTGAGCACATCAGTAAATAATAACTTGTAATCCTGAGAGATCAATAATTCCAATCTTGGCGGTCCATGAATTCAAGTGTTCTTGGGTTCTTGAATCTCTGCCAATTGTTGGAGGTTCTTCTTGACCCTGCATCAAATCTCAAAAGAGAAGATGACTTCCAAGAGGATTGAACTTGAAAGGACTAAAGAGATATTTCTTACTAGTTAGTTCATTTCAAGGTTTTAAAGGTTTGAATTCATAGTACAAGCTTGATGTGACATAGATGGCTTCTGTTTAGTCATTTTTCAGATTTTTTATCTTTAAGGGAGATTAAAAGGAAGTGGTATGGGTTATTGTTTGTCTTTTAATTATTATTATTATTATTTTTTCCTGTTGTTGATTTTTTTTTGCTGAGGCAATTGGGGTTAAGTGACTTGCCCAGGGTCTCACAGCTAGGAAGTGTTATGTATCTGAGGCCACATTTGAACTTAGGTTCTCCTGACTTCAGGGCTGGTGCTCTATCCATTGTGCCACCTAGTTGCCCCTAATTATTTATTAATGCACATTTATTAACTTCTTTCTTTTTTTCTTTTTTGTTTCTTTTATGGGGTAGGAATCACATAACTGCCCAGCACTTGTTTTCTATTTTATATGTTGAGTTTCCAGAACAGACCTTGTTAATCCTTTTTGAAGAGAATTTAGACATGAACCATATCTAAATTAATTTCAGAATTTTACTGTGAGTTGGGGTGTTAGGGGAGGGAATAATGAGTCAGAAACAATGAAAAGAACCTGATTCCTCCTCTTTGGGGCAAGGTTTTCTCTAGGATGAATCCTGTCTCTCTGTAAGTCCAGAGCAGGAATTTCTTGTGGGTGGAGGTTTCCTGGCCAGTGGGTAACACTTAGACTAATAGAGTTTAAATGACTTTCATACAAATCACACAAGTAGTAAATAGCAAGACTAGGATTTGAACTCTGGTTTTATGACTGCAAATTCAGCCTTCTTTCCAGCCTGTCTTAAGTCTGTAAAAATTCATCATTAGGTTTGTTGTTGTTCAGTTGTTCATTTTTGTCTGATTGTGACTCTATGAACCATAGCATGCCAATACTGTCCTTGTTTTTTTTTTTTTTTTCTTGGCAAGAATACTGGGTTTGTCATTTCCTTTTCCAGGATTTGCTACTAGGTGATGCTATTTTTTTGAGGGGAAGGATAACAACTCATAAAACCATCTCTCTAACAGGGAGGGAATTTGTAGTGTTGATGATGGGGAGTGTCCACAGAGATAGAGACCCATTCAACTAATGTACAAGTGTTTATTAAGAATCAACTCTGTGTTTGATATTGTGCTAGGTACATGGGATACAAAAGCAAAAATCAAATAATCTCAGCTTTGAACAAACATTCTATCAGAAAAAAATAAGAAAGTCATAGCAGAAGTATGCTGGCAAATATTTAACAGCTGGCTCCATGGTTAGGGAGGAGAGAGAAAGTGCTTGTGACATACTTTTATTTTAATTCACATTAGTAACATTTTCTCTTTTACTTTCTTTAATCTAGATAATCAACAAATAATAAATTAAGCCCTCATTTGAAATGTTTGATAATTTATGAGACATAAATGCATATAAGATGGCTCCAGAGTACCTATCCTTCTTTTATAGTTACTGTTTTCATTAATGGATTGTTTTCCTGTAGTAGTTTAGAATTGAAAATGATGAAACTAGTCATAAAATAGCTCGGTATTATAGAGGTATGCAGGTCAGTGTGTTCAGAAAGAAAGACCTCTAATCTAGGCAGTAGGAGTCAGATTGGGGAGTGGTACCGAGAAGATGAATCTTTAGTGTTCAAATTCAAGATGACACGACCTAAAAACCCTATGTTTTTTTTACTCAATTGTGAATAGTGCTTTTAAATAATTGTCTTAGGACAAACACTGATAAAGGTCTCTTCTGACTTTAAGAATCTATAATTCCAAGAAACCTCAGATTTATTTTCATAAGAAATAGATAAAGAAGGATTCAGGTAATAGAAATGATGAAAAGCAAATTTGAATCACTGTTTGTATTACTTGATACATAGTGGTATATGAAAGCACAATGTTAAGATGTCATATTTTATGCATGCCCTATTTGAATTCAAACTGGAAAAGTTTAGCTCTGATGTAAGTGGCTATTTATAATATTATATTGTCAAGAATGCCTGTGCCCTTTAATTTCATTGTTATAATTTATCACCACATAGACATTAAATATTATTATAAATTTATTGGTAAATTTTTCATATTACAGAGTTCTAAAAATCTAATCTAATATAAAGAATGCTCATGATCTAGAAGAAAGCTGCCTAATATAGCATGAAGTTGCATGCAATTTAAGAAGCTAGAAAGTATAATTTAAACAAGGTTCAAACTGTGTGATCATCAGCAGAGCAGGTCCTACACAATAAATATAATAAGAGGCCTATAATTTTAATTTGTAAGCTCAATGAAAGTAGGGATGTTTTACTCTGTATTTATAACCTCAGCACCTATCACAGTGTCCATTATATAATAGGTTTCTGATTACTGCTTAATGTTACCTTCATCTTTAGCCACAAATATTCATCCTTTATTGGGAATTTACAGGAAAAGAATTATAATGGAAGCAAAATCTTGGATCTTGCTATCATGACAGGGTCCTTCTGTGTGATCTTCATCTCTCTGGACCTAAGTCTTACCATCTGTAAAAATAAGAGATGAAACAAAAATGTGGTCTATGGTCTTCCTTGGGCATGTTTACAGGTTATGAGTCATAATCTTCCAAAATTTATCAGTCTAATAGTTATTTCCCCTTTCTGGTGATTCTTATGGGATCATATTATGACAAAAAGAATCTAGAGAGAATTAGTAAGAATAATGATGTTATGGCAAGAAATGGAGGACTTTTGGGGCATAATTGATGTTTCTATAACTGCTGCCAAGAAAAGAGTAAGAGTTCAAAAAAGAGGAGAAGTTTTGGGAAGAGGATTTTGATTTGGGGATCATGGCTTAAAATATAGAAATTGTACTTGTTTAGGAATGAAGTTTGCCTAATGAGGGCATATACATACATACATACACACATTGTATATGTATACATATTATATATATATATTCACGTTATATGTGTATATACATATACATATATAATTTTTGAGGTTTTGTATCTATATAAAAAGAGAGAGGGGAACCTCAAAAATCAAGGGCTTTATAAAAAAAGTGTGTGTGTGTGTGTGGGGGGAGTTCTACTAATTCTAAACATCCTACTAAGCTAGATAATATAGAGAACAAATAGAATGCAGAAAGATTAGCCATAGAGATACTCATCAATTCAAAGGAGAAGTAGAAAAGAACTCTCAAAAGACCATGGTCTTGGACATTTTTACACAAAGGCATAAAAGAATGAGTAGCAGGGAAGGTGACCTAAACTCTTAGCATGAGGAGGAAAATTTAATTTCAAAAATATGACTGAAAGTTGTAGGATTGAGCCTGTTACTGGTACGTGAATCTTTAAAGGCATACCATAGTCAAAAGATACAGCAGAGATTAAAGGATCAGGATTAGAATTGTCATGAGTATTTAAAAGTTATATTAGTTTGAAGAAATTCAGAAATCAGTAGTGAGGAGAGTAGAAGCAAACAATAACATTTTTTTTTTTTTAGACAGAAGAAAACTTAGCATCCATTCAGTTCAACACATACATACAAAGAAGAAACCACTATAAGATATCTTATATGTGGTCATCTAATCTTTATAATAAAGACTCCAGTGGAAGGAACCTCCACTTCCTAAGGTTAGTTCATTCAGTTTGGGTTTGAAAGTTTAACCTAAGCAATGTCTTATCTCTGGCTCCTAATTCTACTCTCTGGGGCCAGACACAATATGTTTAATGTAGTATTTTTGTAGAGATGCCTACTAAGTCACAGAAGACAGAAATCTAAGAAAATAGATATAATCAGAACTTCTGGTCTTGAATATCTATACCTAATAGCACAAAATACAGATAGCAAGAAAGGGAAACTAGCATTTGGTAGTCCCAGCATTTGGGTGTAGATCACTGAGAAACAGAAGCAAATTGTTGTGGGTTTACTCTATAGACCACTTAGGAGAAACTTAGAGTTTGGGAAATAGATCAGAAACTTAGCATGGATGTAGATACAATAGTTAGAGGAGTACAGATACAATTATCTGCTGGAGTTCTTTCTTTCAAAAGCTAAGTCGCTAATATATATATTTTTTGACAATTTAATGTTTATTTCTTTCCTCAAAAGGTAGAAAAGGAAAAGAATTTCTGTTCTGGATCAGATTCTGACCAACCAGGAGGAACTGGCTACTGAAGTAGAAATTATAGGCCCTTTGGGAGAAAATTATCATTTCGTCTTAGAACTAATGATAGAGGAAAAGAAAGTCAGACATAGTCTGGTGTACGTCCTAGATCTTGGGAGGAGAGCTTTCAAAGAGTTATAAAAAGAATATTTAGGATTCAATTGTATGAAGTTCTACATTGGGAATCAGTCCAGAAAGGGAAGATTTCAAGAATGAAATTTTAAAAAACCATAAACAGAAATGATTTTAAAAAGTATAAACATAAGACTTTGTGTAAAGAAAGGTAAATGTATAGGGATGGATGGGGACATATGTCAACCAATTTAAACCTTAGAGAGACATGTACAGGAGATGGAATCAAGGATGAGTAATAGATGATGAATACAACATTTTAGTATGGTCATATAAGAATACCATCAAGAAAGTTGCATTCTTTTTTCTCACTAATAGGCTCTGGTTATATGTAGATATGGACTCTTTTCTCTTCCGATGCTTACACAATATCTGAATTCTAGAAGGTCATGTTTTCCCAGATTTATCTAGAATTCTATTTGGACCTTTTCCCTTCTTAATCAGCTGAACCAAATGTTTTTTGAAGGGAAACTTTACCAGGAAATTATGGGAAAGTAAATTAAAACATATTAAAAAAAAGGGTAGAATTGATGAATTCACAGAGCACAAAACCCTGTTCTTAAAATGGCTATAATTTAATCACAATTTAATAGGAATAATTTCTAGGGTATTACTGTGGCAATTCTTATACTTCTCCTCAACCTTAAAGTCAGAACTTTGGTTGAAAAAAGTATCTCTCTAGATGGAACTTTCAATATTTCTTTGCTAGATTCAGAAAAGTTCCCCACTCTATAGTCTGTAACCTCTCTCCTAGATGTCTCTGGGTCTTCCTCTTTGGAAATTCTAATTTCCAGTCAGTTGTTTCCATGTCCAAGTTCCTAACTATTAGTATTTTTATTAAATATTTATTTGTGAAGACTAGTATTCCCTTAACTGATGTTCAACTCCCTCATTTATTTTCTTTCAAAAAAATTAATTAATTAATTATTTTAATTATTAAAACTTTTAATTTTCAAAACATATGCATAGATAATTTTCAGCATTTATCCTTGCAAAACCTTGTGTTCTAAATTTTTCCCTTCCTTCCCCCCATTCCCTAAGATGGCAAGTAATTCAATATGTATTAAACATGTGCAATTCTTCTATACATATTTCCATACTTACCATGTTGCACAGAAAAATCAAATCAAAAAGAAAAAAAAATGAGAAAGAAAACAAAATGCAATGCAATGCAAGCAAACAACAACAAGAAGAATGAAAGTACTATGTTGTGATTCACACTCACTCCTCATAGTCTTCTCTCTGGGTGTAGATAGCTGTCATTATCATGAGATTATTAGAACTGGCTTGAATCACTTCATTGTTGAGAAAAGCCACATCCATCAGAATTGATCATCATATAATCTTGCCATTGCCGTGTACAATGAAATCCTGGTTCTGCTCATTTCATTTGGCATCAGTTCATATAGGTCTCTCCAGGCATCTCTGAAATCATTCTGCTGGTTGTTTCTTACAGAACAAAAATGTTCCATAACATTCATATACCATAACTTATTCAGTCATACTCCACCTGATGGACACCCACTCAGTTTCCAGTTCTTGCCACTACAAAAAGGGCTGCCACAAACATTTTTTGCACTTGTAGGTTCCTTTCCCTCCTTTAAGATCTTTTTGGGATATAAGCCTAGTAGAGACACTGCTGGATCAAAGAATATGCACAGTTTGATAGCACTTTGGACATAGTTCCAAATTGCTTTCCAGAACGGTTGGACCCATTCACAGTTCTACCAACAATGTATTAGTGTCCTGGTTTTCCCACATCCCCTCCAACATTCATCATTATTTTTTTTCTGTCATTTTAGCCAATCTGAGAGGTATGTAGTGGTACCTCAGAGTTGTTTTAATTTACATTTCTCTGATCAATAATGATTTCCATATGACTAGAAATGGTTTCATTTTTTTCATTTGAAAATTGTCTGTTCATATCATTTGACCATTTGTCAGTTGGAGAATGGCTTGAATTCTTATAAATTTCTATATTTCAGAAATGAAACCTTTATCAGAATCCTTGAATGTAAATCCCCCCCAATTTATTGCTTCCTTTCTAATTTTGTCTGCATTGGTTTTGTTTGTACAAAAGTTTTTAAACTTAATTTAATCAACATTATCCATTTTGCATTAAGTAATGTATTTCAGTTCTTCTTTGGCAACAAATTCCTTCCTTCTCCACAGATCTTAGAGGTAAACTATACTTTTTTTAAAAAATTTTCTAGAGCCTATTCTTGCTGCTCAATATCTTTTTAATGTATGTTGAAAGACTTTAGTCACAAAAAAACAGCATGGTGTAGTAGACAGGAGATCAGATAGGAATTTATACTGTGTTCAGTTGTGTCTGATTTTCTATGACCCCATTTGGGATTTTCTTGGCAAAGACACTGGAATGGTTTTTCATTTTCTTCTCCAGCTCATTTTACACATGAGGAAACTAATTTGCTTATAATATCATTCTTTATGTCTAAAGCATGAACCCATTTCGACCTTATCTTGGTATAGAGTGTTGTTAGATGTGCGTCAATGCCTCATTTCTTATTCTGGACAAACACATACTAGAATTCATTTGTTGCCACTGAAGGATATTTGCACATGAAGAGAGAGGAGGTAGGTTTGCTTCTTGCCTTTGTAAACTTAGACCTCAGCTTTCTAATTTGTAAAGGGGAAAAAAAAAACCAAAAACAAAAAACCCAGACTAGATCATCTCTGAAGTCTGAATCTATATTTTTTGAAGTTTGAATGACTATTGACTTATAGCAAGTACCCAAGGAAAAATTTTAAGGGATGTGGGAAGGTAAAGATTAGTAAAGAATTATACAATCAGAGACATAGGAAAATTCCTTCCAGGAGAAAATATATTTTCTATCACCTGCAGGAATTGGCATCTCTAAGAATGGGGCACAACAAAACAATAGCAACAACAACAAAGAAGAGGGAGGTCAGGGGGCAAGAATTATAAGGCAATTATCAAAAAAGTGTTTAAGAAGGAACTCAAAATAGATTGCTTAGAAAAGCTTGAATTCCATAAGGAATACAGAGACTAAAGAAGGAACAAATAAATACAAGAGCCATGAATCAAAAAAAAAATGTCTATAATAGAAAGAAAAGCAAAATTAATAATAAAAAGAATAAGGAAAATAAATCCTTTTAATAAAAAAGTACAGATGGAAGATATATACATATATGTAAATATTTTGTTTTTCCCCAATTTCATGTTAAAAGATGTTTTAACATTAAAAAAATTTTAAATTCCAAATTCTATCTCTCCCCTCCCTGAGATAGTAAGAAATCTGATGTTAAACATATGAAATCATGTAAAACATTTATATATTAGTCATTTTATACAAGAAGACTTGAATAAAAGGAAAGAGAAAAATATCCGTGCTTCAGGCAGACAATTAAAGTTAAAAAAACTAATGAATAAAACAAGTTGAAGAGCAAGAGAGGAAAGGGATTTTACTTGGCTACTTAATTGAGGGAAGAAAAAAAGAATTAAATAACTAGATAAAGGCAAGAAAAAAGGAACTAATAAGTTAAGTAAAAACCCAAAATTGGGGAAAGGGGTAGCAAATGGTGGGGGAGGGGTGGAACTTCAAGATGAGGGTAAGAGACCTGGTGGGAATAGGGGTAATTTATTAAAAATACCATAAGCTGAAATAACCAAGAAGACTAGAACAGTCTATGTACTAGACGTAGTACATACTATAGCACGTTTTGAAAAAAAAATGAATTTGGTGATTAATATACCATAGAAATTCTGAACATAACCTGAATTTCAAGTGTTCTTCAAGATTTCTTCCTCAAAAAACACTGAGAATGCAGAAAAATCTCTTCGCTTCAAAAGTACCTATTTCTACAAGCAAACTTCAGATCTGTTTCAAGGTAAAATATTTAGTGAATATCTTCTGGTGTAGTAGGAATTGTGTGAGGAGGAAGGCTGGTTGCACCATCCCCACCCTCATCCCCACTCCCACCCCAACTCACTGTCACCATGGCCTCCAGCCCAAAGTCTGCCATATTTACTACTGCCTATCCTCTCTGCCAAGGTTTTGAATCCTAACCTTTTATTTATTTTATTATAATATTTCCTAATCATTTGTTAACATTTTTATTTTGTTCTTTTGTTTTATGTCACTGAAGAAGTTTTTGAGCATTGTACCCCAACCCCATTTCCCACATAAACCCTGTGGTTTATATTGTGTGATTTTGCATAATACTGTTGAGGATGAAAGACACCTCAACAAGGTTGGGGTCCTCTGGTAAGTGTCACAAGTATGGTGAAAGAATTCGAATACTCAGTCTTCAAATTAAGGGGCAAAGATTTATTACACTGGTAACAGTTGCCTAAGCTCCAAAATGAATTAGCAAAGATCCAGGAGCAAGAAGATAAATTTATATGAAAAAGACAGAGATCTGGTGCTTCATGTCATTGATATACTAATTTTACTATGCACCTCAATATTGAATTTTATGGCTTAGTATGATATGCACCTCAATACTGAATTTCATGGTTTACAGATGGGGTTGAGGAGTAGTTTCCTATGTACCTCACCATTTGTCTCAGAAACCCTGTTAATCCCTGACCAACAGATCATTATCTGGCAGCCAGGTGGCCTTAAGTCTACAGCCACATTTCCCCTAAAAGCTGTATTTTTGGGGGGAATACTTATGTCTTGTTATAGTGGAATTGCCTTACTGTGTTTACAGAGAAAGAAAGGTGAAAACTGAAAATAACCCAAAATAAAGATCTCCAGAAGGATAAAAGCCTTGGCATTTCCCTCAATCCATGTTGCTCAGAGGAGACACCTGGTGGAATTTTTTTGGAGTGGAGGTGGGGTGGGGCTTGGTAGTTGAGTTTATTACAATATATTGAAATCTGTTTAAAGAATAAATTAACAGGGTTCAGCCAATGACAAAAAAGAAATAATGGCAGGACCAATCAGGGCAGAAAAAGAGAAGGAATGCACCCTTTTGGAGAGGGTAGATCCACATGTACATATTGGTCATGGAGGAAATTAAATCACTTAAAATCCTTTATAAACTGTATGTATAGTTCATCCTGTCCACGACAATCTATTGCCTAATATACTTTGATTTGTGCCTTTCAATGAAGAAAGGGTCCCCTATCTTTTATGTAGCCTTATTCTGGGTTCTATCCTTGGTTCTTAAATTTTTTCCCCATTAAACCATTTAGCCTTTGGATCAAGGCTCTTCTTTCAAGTGCTCAGGACCAAGTTCTTTTCTAATTTTAAACCTTATTATATTGAACATCTCCAGCCCATTACCATACAGGGAATTTTAGACACACTTTGGAATGGTGGTAAATTTTAATAGAGATCTCTCTATTCAATCTATTCCCCCTCGCCCCTTGTTTTATGATGATGCTACTTTAGCTCAGATGCCATTTGGGAATTGTCTTTCAGAATCCTGTGGTTTTAAAATATCACAATTGCTCTAGACAGAGTAAAAATTATCCAGATAATATAAACTTAGAGAAAAGGGTGGTTTTCTCAATCTATATTTCTTCTCCCTTCCTTCCCCATTCCCACAGCCCCTTCAATAAAGGCAGTGTGGTATACAACAGTGTTGTCAAACTATTCCATACATAAGGAAACCACACATTAACATTATCAATGTTCTATTGATTTTTTTTCATTTTGTTAAATATTTGCAATTACATTTTAAACTACCTTTGGTCACACTGGAGAATAGCTGATAGGCCTGTGTGTTTGATACTTTTGGTATGGGTATAAAAACTAGGAGGACTTGGATTCAAGTCTTATTTCTGATACACTGTGGTTACTTGACATTGGGCAATTTATTTAAACTTTCAGTACTCTAGGCAACTCTCTGTGACTATAATGACCCGACCCGCGGGTCTGGAGCTAGGGGTGCCTGAGATCTCGCATCGGCCTGTGAGCCAAAGAGGCTGGGGAGGCTTTTTAACCTGGGGATGGGCTGTGAAAGGAAAGAATGGAGACCACTCTGTGTAGGGACAGAATAGCTCGTTTATTGAGGCTCAGTACAGGGTTTTTATACATGGTATATCAAAGTAAATTTTCATATAACAAAGGATGTAACATTTGTTGACCATTTGTCAGGAAATTGAATAAGGGGAGGAATCTTTGTGTATGTGTGACTTCTTGAAGCAGGATGCCTGTTTGACACTTTCTTGAGGTATTTGATCGTATCTTGCTTCCTGGTATGCACTTTTTGGGGGTAGGGGTTTGGTGATGTCTCTTACAGTCTCTTTGTCTCCAACAAAATAAGATGTAAAGAAGGTGCTAACTTGCATTTATAATAGGAGTTTCTTCATCTGTGAGTTCTTTATATCAATGAAACAGTAGCTCTAGTCCCTATTTCTAAATTCTCCAGTAAAATATAATTGTTTTAAGGCAGAGACAGTTTTATTTTTGTCTTTGTATCCCATGACAGAAAATGCCTAATAAATATTTCTTGTGAAAATGAATTGAAGTTCTGATTATAGCAATTCTTCAGAGAATAAGAAGATAATATAATAATCCATATTCCTATGACATTTTCATGCTTTCAACATATGTTCTTCATATCAACACTGTAAGATAGAAAGTGTAAGTGTATCTCTATTTTACAAAAGATAAATCATGGGGAAAATATCTATAGTTTCATTGAAAGCATAGTGAATTGAAAATTTATATGAATTTATAAATGTAGCACCCTATTATGGTATACTTATCCAACTGGGCATTTGAATTCAGAGGTTGGAGTCTCCAGAAGATGGATGGCTACTTCTCCCCTCAGGATTCTAGGAATATTATTGAGTAGATGGGCTTTGTAGTACTGTCATTCATGAGCCTCAACCAGTGTGTTTCCAATTAATATCTGTCAGCTTTCCATTAGTTTTTAAAAAAAGATTATTTATTAAAATGGCATAGAACAATTGGTATGAAACACTTCCTCAAAGATTTGAGTATATTTTCTCAGAAATGAACATAACAGATAAAGGGAAGGGTAAGTTCAAACTTAATAATGTGGTAAGGCATAGATGTAGAGATCACATATGGCCAACTTGTGTTTACTGGAAGTATACTTTTGAGGCCATTGCCAATTTTGCTAGTGCAGAGGTCATGCTCCTTGAAGTGATTTACTTCCTCAGGAGGCTATTTTTAAAAAAATAGTCTGTCCTTATATTATCTGAATATCTATTACTGGTCCAGTTTATCTGATGTCATGGACAATAGGGAGGGATAAATATAGAAAGAAACTCTCCTCTCTATCTCCACTGCAGGATTCCCTCTTGGGTTCCTAGTTGTAATTTTCTAAACTGAAATTTTGCTTGACTAAACAACTGCTGAAATTTCTTCTGATATTCAAAGCTCTTTTCTTCGTGATAAAGGATTCATTGATATAGAGAATCTTGTTTACACATTAAAACAACTATTTATGTCTATTGATTGATTGAAGATAGAGCATCAAACTCTGCCTATTATACCCAAAAAGGTTATCTTTAGAATATATTGGTCACTATTACTAATTCATATATATTAGGCATACTTGAGGTCCAGTGGTTAAGAATATAGCCCTTAAGATTTAAAATCAAGAAATGTGATGTTTTATGATAATATAGTATAGTATACTGTATAATATTTTAAGTTTTGCAAAGCAATTTCTATACATTACCCAAGTGAATCCTTGCAATAACACTATGAGATGATTAGCAATATGTTTTAAGTATAACCCTCATACATAACAATCCATTCTGTGTTTTTTTCCTCAAGCTATCTTTCATTTTTGGAATGGACTTCTTTCTCCCACTCATTTCTTAGAATCCTTAAATTCATTTATAGCTTAGTTCCTTTGCCATTTTCTAAATGACATCTTGTCTAATTTCTCAAACTTCCCTCAAACTCCTCACAAATTACTTTGTATTTGTTTTACATGTACTTTTCATATATTTATATATATTCAAATTGTCTTCATAGAAAAACTCCCTCCACAGCAGTGATTTCCCCCTCATTTTTGTTTTTGTACCCCTATTATCTAGCAAAGTACTGGCACATGATTTTGTTTAATGGTGTCTGACTCCTTATGACCCAATTTGGGGTTTTCTTGGAAAGGCAATAGAGTGCTTTGTCATTTCCCTCCCCAGATCATTTATAGATGAAGAAACTGAAGAACACAGGGTGAAATGTCTTGGGCAGAGTCACACAGATAGTGAGTATCTGAGGCCAGATTTGAACTCAGGATTTCCTAACTGTACACTTGGCACTTTATCCACTGTGCCACCTAACAGCCTGTACCATAATAGGAACTTAATACATATTTGTTGATTAATTACTGGTTGATTAAAAACTTCATAAGATGGATGATTTTTTTTTTATCAGTGTGGGTATGCCTTTCATTTTCACAGGCTACATTTAGGAGTTATTATAGCCCATCTCCTTGGGATGGGTTTCTGCATATTTAGCTAGGTCTGTTCTTAGACTTCAAACATCTATTCCATTGTTGAGATGGTACTTGAAGCCTTTACAGCTTTAATGGAGAACTTGCCAGAGCTTCTGCTCTATTGGCATAGCTTATAAGAACCAGAGTCACCTCTATACAATGCTTCAGCATTGGAGTAGGATTTTAGTGGAGGAGGGGACAATTGGTATTGTTATCCTTATTGGTCTCAGAGTAGTTAGTAATCTGAATACAGATGAAAAAGTCTCATAAAACAAGGAGGTTTTTTTTTTTTGCTTCTATTGGTAAGAATGTAGACTCTTAAGTGTAAAATTTAGTTTATGAGTATTTTATTTCCAGAAAATTCTGTATTTATTTTATTTTTATAACATAAAAGATGGATAAAACTATTATCTTCCTGAACTTATTCAAAGGACATGATTTTAAATAGAGAAAAAGCTTTTGTTCTCACAACGTAGTAAGGTGAAATGAATACTGGTACTAAAATCAGAGAATCTAGGTTCAAATCTTACTTCCAAGATTCTTTAAAGTTATGGATCTTGGATGTTAAGTTTTTATAAAGAGATGACCAGAATTAAATCAAAAATTTGATTTTCAATACCAAACCCCCAGAGAATCATAAACAGATAAAAAGAGAAAAAAAAAAACATAAGTTATTCAATAGAGCTCAACTGTGGGAAAATGATACTTGTAATTCTTTAAAATTATGTCACTAATAGTACAGGTAGAAGCAATATACATAGAGGGTATAGGTATTGTGTGAATTTGAGGGGATGACATAAAATGATTAAAGGATAAAAAAAAGAGTACACTAGGTGCAGGAGGAAAGGAGAGGTTGAATGGTGAAAATTATTTCCCATGAAGAGTCACACAAGACCTATGAAAAAGAAGACGGGAGGGTGTGTGATGAGCATCACTTGAATCTTAGTCTTACCAGTATTGGCTCAAAGAGGAAATACTATATATAATCAGTTGAACATAGAAATCTATGTCACATTGTAGGGAAGTGGGAGGGGAGAATAAATAAAAGGCAGGGAGGGAACTGACACAAAGAAGAGCAAATCAGGGAAAGTGGTAGACAAAAAAGCAAAACACTTCTAAGAAGGGAAAGAGTGAAAGAAGAAAGAGGACAGACTGGAAGAAAAATAGGATGGAGTGAAATACATAGTTAGTAGTTAGTAATCATAACTGTGAATGTGAATTGGATGAACTCTCCCATAAAATGGAAGCAGATAGCAGAGTAAATTAAAAATTGGAATCCTACAATATATTATTTGCAGAAAACATACTTGAATCAGAGAGATACACACAGAGTAAAGGTAAGAGACTGGATCAGAATCTATTATGCTTCAACTGAAATTAAAAAAAAAACAACTCAGGAGCAGCAATCCTAATCTCAAAGTAAAAGTAAAAGTAGACCTAATTAAAGGAGATAAGGAAGAAAGCTACATCTTACCAAAAGGTATCATAGACAATAAAACAATATTAATATAAAAATATATATGCACCAAGTGATATAGCATCCACATTCTTAAAGGAGAAGTTCTGAGTTACAGGAAGAAATAGAAAAAGTACACACTAGTGGGGGACCTGAGTTCCTTCTCAGAACTCAATAAATTCAAACAAGAATAAAGAACAAAGAAACTAAGAAGATAAATAGAATATTAGAAAAGTTATATATGACAGGTTTTTGGAGAAAACTTAATGGGAAGAGAAAGGAATATGCTTTTTGCAGGAGCATATGACACCTACACAAAATTGGTCACATATTAGGGCATTAAAACCTCAAAATCAAATTTAAAAAAGCAGAAATATTAGATACATTCTTTTCAGAATATAATGCAATAAAAATTACATTCAACAAAGGGCAGTGGAAAGACAGAATAACAATTAATTTGAAACTAAATAATCTAATCCTAACGAATAAGTGAATCAAAGAAGAAATCATAGAAATAATTGATAATTTCATTAAAAAGAATGACAATAAGACAACATACAAAATGTATGGGATGTAGCCAAAGCAGTACTTAGGGCAAAGTTTATTTCTCTAAATTCTTACAGCAACAAAATGGGGGGAGTCCCCCCCACCCAACAGATTGATGAACTGGACATGCAACTAAAATGTTTTTTGAAAAAAAAAACTAATTAAAAATCCCCAATTAAGTACCAAATTGAAAATCCTGAAACTCAAGGGTATTATTAATAAGACTGAAAGTAAAAAAAAATGCTATTGAGCTATTAAATAATTGGTTTAATAAAAAAAAGTGATATAGTTAAGTAACTAGCTAATCTGATTTAAAAAAGAAGGAAAAAACCCAAATGTCTAGTGTCAAAAATGGAAAGGGTGAAATCACCACCAATGAAGAAGAAATTTAAAAATCATCAGGAAATATTTTGTCCAATTATAGAAAATAAATAAATCAGAGAATCTGAACAAAATTAATGGATAGTTAAGAAAACATAAATGACTCAGATAAACAGATCAATAAATAGAATGCCTAAATAATCCCATTTTAGCAAAAGAAATTGAACAAGCTATTCATGAACTCCTTAAGAAAAATTCCCCAGGGCCAGATGGCTTCACAGATCAATTTTATCATTCAAAGAACAATTAATTCTGATGCTAAATAAACTATTTGGAAAAATAGGTAAAGAAGCAATCCTACCAAACTCCTTTTATGACATAAATATGGCGCTGATAGCTAAACCAAAAAAAAAAGGTAAAAAGAAAATTGTAGATCAATTTCCCTAATGAATCTTGAGGCAAAAATTTTGAAGAAAATACTAGCAAGGTGATTATAGCAATATATTACAAGGATTAGACACTACAAACAGGTGGGATTTATACCAGGAATACAGCATTGTTTCAATATCAGGAAAATTATCAACATAGCTGGCCATGTCGGTAACATGGTCAGTAACAAAACAATGGAAATTATATGATAATCTCAATAGATGCTGAAAAAGCTTTTGATAAAACGCACCACCTATTCCTATTAAAAACACTAGAAAACCTAGAAATAAAGGGAGTTTTCATTAAAATCATAAGCAGTATGTATTCTAAAATCAGCAGGAAGCATTGTCTATAATGGGGATAAGTTAAAAGCCTTCTCAATAAGATCAGGGGTGAAGAAAGGATTCTGTTTATTGCTACTATTATTCAATATAGTGTTAAAAATGTTAGCCAAATCATTAAGAAAAAAAAGAAGGAATTAAAATAGACAATGAGGAAACAAATCACTCTCTGCAGATGACATGGTGTTATATTTAGAGAACCCTAGAGAATCAACTAAAAAACTATAAGAAATAATTAACAAATCTAGCAAAGTTTTAGGTTATAAGATAAACCCACATAAGTCATCAGTATTTCTTTCTTTTTTCCTTTATTTTTTTTTTTTTTTTTTTGCTTTTTGCTGAGACAATTGGGGTTAAGTGACTTGCCCAGGGTCACACAGCTAGGGAATGTTAAGTGTCTGAGATCAAATTTGAACTCAGGTCCTCCTGACTTCAGGGCTGGTGCTCTATCCACTGCGCCACCTAGCTGCCCCAGTATTTTTTAATATGACCAAGGAAGTCCAGTAACAAGAGATAGAAAGAGAAAATTTTATTTAAAATAACTGTAAATAATATAAAATACTTGAAAAGTTTATCTGCCAAGACAAACCCAGGAACCATATAAACACAATTTCAAAATACTCTTTTTACAAATAAAGTCAGATCTAAACAATTGGAAAAGTATCAATTGCTCATGAATAGTCTCTGCCACTATAATAAAATGACAATTTTGCCTGAATTGATTTATGTATATAGTGCCATACCAGCAAAACCACTAAAAATTATTTTACAGATAGAAAAATAAGAAAATTCTTTTGGAAGAACAAAAGGTCAAGAATATCAAGAAAATTAATGAAAAAAAATACAAAGGAAAGTAGCCTAGCAATACCATATTTCAAACTATATTATAAAGTAGTAATCATCAAAACTATCTGGTACTGGCTAAAAAATAAGAGTGGTGAATCAGTGGAATAGGGAAAGCATACAAAACACAGTGATCAATGACCATCATAACCTAGTATTAGATAAACCCAAAGCCCCCAGCCTTTGGGATAAGAACTTTACTATTTAGATAAGAACTTAAAAAAATTTCTGGGAAAACTGAAAAACAATAGGGCACAAATTAGGCATAGACCAAAATTTCACATCATTATACCAAAACAAGGTAAAATAGATTCATGGTTTAGACATAAAGGGTAATACCATAAGTAAATTAGAAGAACAAAGAATAGTTTACCTGTCAGATGTATGGAGAAGGCAAGAATTCATTATCAAAAAAGAGAGAGAGAGAGCATTATAAAAAGTAAAATAGATAATTTTGATTATGTTAAAATAAAAAGCTTTTGTACAAGCAAACCCAATGAAATAAAAAATTAGAAGGAAAACTGAAAACTGGGAAACAACCTTTACAGCAAATATCTCTGAAAAAGTCAAATTTATAAGAATGCAAGCCATTCCCCAACTGATAAATGTTCAAAGGATATGAACAGACACGTTTTAGATGAAGAAGCAAAAGTATCTACAAGCATATGAAGAAGTGCTCTAAGTTACTTTTAATTAAAGAATTGCAAATTAAAACAACTCTGAGATATCACTCCATACCTATCAGATTAGCTAATGTGAGAAAAAAGAAAATGATAAATATTGGAGAAGGGATGGGAAAATTAGGACAACGAATGCATGAATGCATTGTTGATGGAGTTGTAAATTGATTCAACCATTCTAGAGAGCAATTGGAATTATGCCCAAAGGGCAACCATACCCTTTTGATCTAGCAATACCACTACTAGGTTTGTATCCCAAAAGTTAAAAGGACATATATGTGCAAAAAACATTTGTAGAAGCCCTTTTTGTGGTAGCAAAATTTTAGAAATCAGGGAATAGCTGAATAAACTATGGTATATGAATGTAATAGAATGCTATTGTGTACTAAGAAATAATAAAGAGGTAGATTTCAGAAAAACTTGGAAAGACATGAACTGATGCAAAGTGAAATAAGCAGAACCAGGAAAACATTGTAAACAGTATCATCATTATGTAATAATCAACTATGAATGACTCAGTTTTTCTCAGCAATACAATGATCCAAGACAAGCACAAAGGACTTGTGAAGGAAAATGCTATCCATATCCAGATAAAGAATTGTAACAAAAGATATAGCAGTCAAAGGATATAAAGAGATAATTTTCAGATGGAGAAATTAAAGCTATTTTCAATCTTATGAAAAAATTCTCTAAATCACAATTATAAAATGCAAATTAAAACATTTAAAGTACCATTTCACACCTCTTAGATTGTCTAGGATTGAAGGAGTACAACTTCTAGGGGAAATATAGCAGTATTTCTGACCCTTGACCTTAGAGGGCTATTATTCTAACAATCTGTTTGTCAATGATCCTAAAGTCTCCTGGCTTTAGAAATATTATAGTATAGTCCTAGAAACTTTCCTGACAATCTATTAGTCAGTGATAAAAGGATTTCTGAGACAAATGATGAGGTTCATACCAGACCACTCCTCAGCAATGAGCCATCTAATGAGCCATAAAATTTGCATACCAGTGACAACGTTTCAGTGAAATAAAGAATCAGATCTCTTATCTTTTCCTATAAATTTGTTTTGTTGCTCCTGGTTTTCTTTGCTAAATTATTTTGCAACTTAGCCGACTTCAATTGGCATTACAACATAAACTTTGCCTAGTAACTTGGAAGTGGATTCAAGCTTGCAAATTCTTTTTGAGACATCTTGAGATACCAGTCTGCAACCCCCAACCTTTTGGGGTCTCCTTTTGAACTTCAACAAGATGACAAGAAAAGAAAATGGAAAATGATAAATGTTGGAGGGGATGTGGGAAAACTGGGATATTGATGCATTGTTGGTAGAGTTGTGAAATGATTCAGCCATTCTGTAGAGCATTTTGGAATTATGCCCAAAAGGGCTATAAAACTGTGCATACCTTTTGATCTATCAGTGTCTCTACTGGGTCTGTATCCCAAAGAGATCATAAAAAAGGGAAAGACCCCACATATACGAACATGTTTGTAGTAGCCTTTTTTGTAGTGGCAAGGAATTAGAAACTGAGTGAATGTCCATGAATTGGGGAATGGCTGAATAAGTTATGGTATATGAATGTCATGGAATATTATTGTTCTATAAGAAATGAACTGCAGACTGATTTCAGAAAGGCCTGAAAAGACTTACATGAACTGATGCTAAATGAAATGAGTAGAACCAACAGAACATTGTACGCAGCGACAAGAAGATTATGTGATGATCAACTGTGATGGACTTGGCTCTTTTCAATGATAAGGTGATTCATAGTGATTCCAATAGTCTTGTGATGGAGAGAGCCATCTGCATCCAGAAAGAGGGGACTATGGGGACTGAATGTGGGTTACAGCATGGTACTTTCACTCTTTTTGTTGTTTGCTTGCTTTTTTGTTTTCTTTTTCATTTTTTTTTCCTTTTTGAACTGATTTTTCTTGTGCAGCATGGTAATTGTGGAAATATGTATAGAAGAATAGCACATGTTGAACCTATGCTGAATTACTTGCTGTCTAGAGGCAAGAGGGATATGGGGAGGGAGGAAGAAAAATTTGGAATGCAAGGTTTTGCAAGGATGAATGTTGAAAATGTAATTTGTATGTATTTTGAAAAATAACAAGCTATTATATATATATATATATATACACAACAGAAATAGAAATACCAAAACATTTTCCTAAACCTGGGAACATTCTCCTCTCTATTATTCTGTCCCTAGGGGGAGTGAGGTCAAACTTCAAAGATTGTTACAAACTTTTTCATCTCCAAGGTCATTTCCAGGGATGGCAGAATAAATGAATGAGTTAGATCCACTGCTGAGCTAGTTTAAGCTGTTTGTGACAATTTTTGCATGAAATGTCACTAGTTCTTCAGTGATTCTTCTGACTTTTCAAATTCACAGGGCTATTTCTTTTCCAATACTTATTCACGCAAAAAAAGAAGAGAATGAAACTCAATGGAGACAGAAAAACAGCAATGCCATGTGAACCAATTTTTATGGTGACTAGGGAACAGAAACCCCCATCAGAAGCTCATCAAAGGTACATGCATTGCTTGTTATTTGGGAAAATGGAATTTGATTTGTCCAGTTATTGCCTTTTGTATGTATACCTCATTGTAGTTCAGCAGTCAGTCAAAAGTCTATTCTTCACCCAAAGGGCTACAAAACTGTGCATATTCTTTGATTCAGGAGTATCTCTACTGGGTCTGTATCCCAAAGAGTTCATAACAAATGAAAAATGACCTACATGTATGAAAATGTTTGAAGCAGCTCTTTTTGTAGTGGCAAGGAACTGGAAATTAAGTGGATGCCCATCAGTTGGGGAACGGCTGAAGTAGAGAATTGTAATACCAGAGAAACTGAGGCAAGTAAGAGATTGGTTTTTAATCTTTAATGTGGAGTTTAAGCTAGCTGACCAGATGGGACTCTTGTCAATAAAACGAGGTAGGGAATTTATACAGGGTTTTAGCTCACTAGGGTTTGCAAACAGAATACATAACCTGAGTATACAATCTTATAGAGGAAACAAAGACATATTAAGGGGGGTGAGCACTGGGAAGATGGAGAAGCCATAATTCCAGGAAAGGATCATAACTTAATCCTGAAAGATTAGGGGTCAAGATAAGGTCAAAGACAGGAGATAGTGAGGTGACAGGTAATACTCAAAAGGAGGGGGAATTATCCCAGCAAGGATCAAGATAATGCACCTGGAGTTTGTGACACAATAGTATATAAAAGTGGTCGGAGCTTCAAGGTTTTTCCTGGGCTTTTAAAAAAAAATCAATTTCCAGTCTTAATAGCAAGGAAAGGGGGTGGCTGTGATTTTTTTTATTTAGGGCTTAACAGAATAAATTATGATACATGGATGTAATGAACTATTATTCTTCTACAAGAAATGATGAGCAGGCTGATTTCAGAAAGGCCTGGAGAGATTACATGAATTGATACTAAATGATGTAAGCAGAACCAAGAGAACATTGTACAACAAAATTATGTGATGATCAACTGTGATGAACTTGGCTCTTTTCAATAATGAGGTGATTCAAAGCAATTCCAATAGACTTGTGAGGGAAAGACATCCACATCCAAAGAGAACTTTAGAGATTGCAAATGGATCAAAACATAGTATTTTCACCTTATTTTGTTTTTGTTTGCTTGCTTTTTCCTCTTTTGATCTGTTTTTTCTTATGCAGCATGATGAATATAGAAATATGTTAAGAAGAATTGCAAATGTTTGACCTATATTAGATTGCTTACTGTCTAGGGGAAGGGAGAGGAGGTCAGAGAGGGAAAAAAATTTGGAACACAAAGTTTTGCAAAAGTGAATGTCAAAAATTATCTTTGTATGTATTTGGAAAAAAATGAAATACTATTATTATTATTTTTTTTAAATCTGTTCTTCATCACTCAGTAAGCAGATAGGAAGTTACAGAAAATCCACCCATTCTCTGAACCTTCCTCTTACATTCCACGTTATCATGAACGTGTAGAAGCAGATTCACCAAATCCCAATATGATTAATCTCAAACAGAGTTTATTGTACATGTTTCTAGGACTAGGTTCTGATTAGTCAGTCTTTCATTACACATATATCTTTAAATTCAAATCTCACAACAAACTTGTGGAAGGTATTTGTAGTACTATTATTTCAATTTTAGACTAAAGAAGCTTAGACTCAGAGAGCTTAAGTGACATTCCCAGAGTCACATAGATAGCAAATGCCAGAAGCAGGATTTCAACTCAGGTCTTCCTGACTTCAAACCCGATTTCACTTTACAACAAATAGGCTTCTCAGGGAAGGCAATGATTAACCCAAAGACATGAAATTGTAATAATAGAATGTTAGGTCTAGGGGGCATCCAGGTAAGGAACAATTGTGGGGCATCAGCCCCTCCAGTTATTCCTTTTATCTTTCTTTACCCTGTAATTTAAAATTCTGTATTCAAAGTATAATCTGATCTCTTTAATTATTCAGTGTTGAATAAGCACATTTGCATAAATAAATATTTAAGTAATGGAAAAATGCAATTTCAGCAGATATATATATGATATATATATATATTTAGCAGATTATTTTAAAATACCTTTTCCATCATTTCTTTCATCTAATAATTTTCATTCTGTACATATGGTAAATTGTTTCATTTAATAGATTGTTCATGCCCTGCCTAAGTCAAGAGATACTAGAAGTGAATTGCCCCTACAATTGTTGCTTTGAATAATGAAAAAATTATTTTCTCCTTCCTATAATCTATAGAATCCATACTTAATAAATTTCTTATTTCTAACACTGGTTGTGTCACAAGCTTTCTGAACCTCAGCTTCTTAGGATCACAGATTTAGAACTGGAAGAGAGTTTAAATATAATCTAGTCCAGGTTCCTAATTTTACAGAAGAGGAAACTGAGACTTACAGATGTTATTCAACTAACGCAAATAACATGAGAAAGCTAGGATTTGAACACAGTTCCTTTCACTACAAACTTAGTACTCTTTCTACCATACCACTACTGATATTTTAAAATTGAATGAAATGGGAATCTGAGGACTTTTCAGAATAATAATCTTGGGTAGTTCAGTCTCTGTTTAGTTATTGAACTCTGGGAGAAGAGCAAGATTTGCTTTTCTAGCAGAAATGTTTGAGATAACCTTTTTTTTTTTTCTTTTTGCTGAGGCAATTGGGGTTAAGTGACTTGCCCAGGGTCACACAGGTAGGGAATGTTAAGTGTATGAGACCAGATTTGAACTCACGTCCTCCTGACTTCAGGGCTGGTGCTCTATCCACTGTGCCATCTAGCTGCCCCTTGAGATAACCCTTTTGACCCCTTGCTCAACAGCATCTCATAAGAGGCAAACCTGACTAATTGCTTAATTAATTAAGCAATGACTAATATCTAAAGTCCAATTTAGCTATCCCTAGGAATGTCTGAAAACAGACCAGATCACCTTGATAAATGGTTCAATGTTTAGGAATATTTAACCCTCTTGCTTAATTGACTCTTTTTCTTAATAATATACCCAGCAAAGGTATTTGAAACATTTATTGCTTAACTGAGACCTTGGTGCCACAGAGGCCCACCTGCATACCAAAGACAAATGTTGAGTTGGCCGATGACTTTAAAGATTCACTGGGAGCTTGGGTGGGTTAAAGGAAGGGTTTTTTTTTTTTGGTAATCCTCAACTATATAATCATGTTATCTACTTCTGTAAAATTGGCCTCCCTGCCCCAGCTCCTCTGGAGCAGGGACCACCCTGCTTCTCTCCAGAATCAAAATAAAGAAACTTTCTGTTTGTACCTAGAGAAGTCTCTTAGCAGTCAATTTTTAGTTAGGGTCTTTTTGTCCCACACAAAATGGTGATAAAAATAGCACTTAGCTTGTAAGGTTATTGTGAAATTGAAATAAGTCAGTGTATATGATGGACTTTGTCAATCTTTAGGTATGTAAATGACAACTATCATTATTGTTATTCTTTCAAAAGACCATGAAATTATTGGAAATTGTCCCTTAATTAACAACTTTGTGCCTTTCCCTTGTTGAGTGGTATATCTAATTTGTAATTAGTCATTGGTCATGACTTTCCATGACCAATCCTTTATCTTCTATATCGTCTCAATCACTAACTGGCTTACAAATATATAGTCTTCAAAACACAAACATTTGAAAATATTTTTGTGAAGGAAAACTGATTTCACAGTACTTTTGGTCAGTAATGATAAGGGCAAGAGGTTATTGATTAAGAAACCATTTCTAGCACATAAAAATAAAAATGATTTTTATATCGTACTTTAAGATTTACAAAGATATTAAATGAGATTATCCACAATAAACCGTGTAAGGTAGATATTTCTAATATTATTCCCATTTTATAGAACAGGAAATTGAGAGTCAGAGAGATTAAGTGACTTCCTAACAGAGGTAGGAAGAGACAGAGGTCTTCCATATCCCAAATCTAGCACTCTATTCACTGTGCTACACTAAGATTATTATTGTTCTGTGGGCTCAAGGGTGACCATCAACATACATTTCTCATAGCTCCATTGGGAAGGATTAATTGGGAAGTTTAATCTATTTTGTTTTAACTTTGGAGTCAGAGTAGGTTTAAGTAGTATGGAGATAGAAATATATTGTCCTTTTTCCTTTTGCCAAAAAGAAAGCCCCTGGATTTATTCCTTCTTTCTTCCTACTTCATTGTGGGGAAAGAGCAAATGTTCCTCAGTAGATTTGACCTTCATCAGAATGATTTTGTTGAATCTTCTAAATCAAGTGAAGTTTTAGGCATTTTTAACCCCTTCCTACCTATAATTCTGGATTTTCTTTTGATTATGAAAACAATGATTGTGGCTAAAGTACTCAGGAAAGGGGCAGTTAGATAGTGCAGTGGATAGAGTGCCAGCTCTGAAGTCAGGAGGATCTGAGTTCAAATCCGGCCTCAGACACCTAATACTTCCTAGCTGTGTGACCCTGTGTCACTTAACTCCAATTGCCTTAGTCAAAATAAAATAAAATAAAAAGAATCTAAAGTACTCAAGAATAAGTGTTAGGTGAAGGACTGGGGTTAGTGCATATTTAGGGTGAACATTAAATATAAAGAAAGGCTTAGAAAGGGGTATATTCAGAGAGCAAAGTATTAGCAAGTTTCTTATCCTCTTTTAATTCACTCTACCCATCATATGCTTTTCATGGTTAACTTCATTTCTCTTTCCAATCTATATATTCCCTCCTATCTCCAGTACCATATTTGTACAGACAAATCATTGTACAGAATTTATACTATATGTCTAAGTTGGTAATTTTTTTTGAGACACAGAGTATGGCTTATATATGGGAAAACAATATAGAAAACCTGAATTTTCACTGCCCATTTCTCTCCCCACGGCAGCCCTCCCCCAGGGAAACAGAGAAATAAGATCATAAAATCATAGATTTATAACTGGAAAGGATCTTAGAAGTTAATTAGTTCAATCCCCTGATTTTGCAGGTAAGGAAATTGAGAACCAGCAAATTAAGTGACTTGCCTAAAGTCACACAGGTATTAAATGACATACTTGAGCTTTGAATTTGAATGCCACTACAAATATATTGTCTCATGTCCTTTTCACTTGGGATAGAACAACAAAAATGAAAGTATCTCTTCCCTCAAGAATTTTACATTCCATTGAGTAGAGAACATAACTACAGATAAATAAGTACTAAATAATTTCCAGAGATGTAGAGAGAGCATGAGGCACTGGGAAAATGGAGTATGACCTTGTTTTAGAGGTGCCATTTGAGCTGAATTTGAAACAATCTGAGGATTTCATGAAGTGGAAAATCACTTGTTTCTCATTGATTGAATGGAATTCACTAAAAGAAATAAAAAAAAAAATTAAGGTGAGAGCATTAGAACCCAGAAAGGCTTGAACAAATCAAATTAGCTTCTGGTAGAATTTGAATTCTAAGGTAGGGATGAGGTAGACTAGAGGGAACCCAGTTCAACCTAATCCAACTAGCTAGTACAATGCTTATTGGACTCAGCCCAGAGTCAGAAAGGCCAGAGTTTAAATCTGGCTTCTAGCAGTATGACTCTGGGCAAACCACTTTAAAAAGTACCTATTTGCCTCATTTTCCCTAACTGTATAACGAAGATGATAATAGCATCTTCTTTCACAGGGTTGCTGTGGGATCTCAAACAAGTTATTTATAAAATGTTTAGCACAATACCTGAAACATAGTATTTCCTTATTTCCTTTTACATTGCCAATGGAAATTGATTGCAACTGAGAGTATCAATTGCAACTCAATTCTTTTCACTACAACAGGATACTAAGTAAAAGTTTAATTCCAGGATCTTTTATAGTCACAAAGCAGAATATTATGGCTACTGCCTCATTTGAAAAATGACTCATAGAACGAACAGTTCTTTTCTAGCCCTCTGCTGACCTTTCAAATTATATTCAGTTTGTACAAGATGTTTCTGGTTCCCAGAAATGACTGAAGTATAGCATGCCCGATTGCCATTATTCAAGAGTCTGGACATTTAAATTCCAACACGTTCTTCCAAGTGAACCTAGGCATTGCTTCCCACTAATGCTGATATTAACAATCCAAATAACCTTCCTTTCTTCGAGCATCTCATATGTATCAATATGATACAAGTAATGAATTTGTAAAGAAGTGTATTTTCTTGTAAAATCTAGTTTAAAAAATGATTCAGGCAATGTGTTTGCCAAGACGGTGAAAAGAAATCAATCTTTAGATACTGCCAACATAGGTAGCACTTACCCCCCCAAAGGGATAAAAATTATAAATATGTAGTTAAATTGCTTAAAAATCAGATGTGCATTAATTCCAGTTTTACATCTCTCATCCTTAAAACAAGAAAAAACAAACCCTAAGCTTGTATGGCTATCAAATTTAGTTCCAGTAGGTGATATACATTTCTGGACAATTCTTCTTCTATGGGATCATTTAAAAGCACTACATTTTGGAAGGAGCAAATGAGAAAGATGAAACCAATAGACTTTTCTGAGAGATAGTCAACAAAAAGGCTTTATTACAGAAACAGGACAGCATTATGAGTCAGCAGATACCACTCTCATACCCTTGCATATGTTTTTACTGCTCTGTTTAAAATATGCCATATGTTGATAAAAGGATAACAGTTTGATATAGTAAAAAGAGTATTTTGAATTAAGAATCATAGGACCTGGTTCAAATCTTAACTCTGGTCCTTTACTTGTATGACCTTATGCAAGTAACTAAGTTTCTGGTCCTGAATTTCCTCATCTGTAAAATGAGGAAGGTGACTTACTGAGCACTAGAACTACATACCTATGAATAACCCAAAACCTTTAGCAGAATTCTTTCATAAGAAAAAAGTGGAAAGAATAAGGATCGAGAGATTCCATAGTGAAGTGGGCTCTATCTAACAACAATAATAACTGGCATTTATTTAGTGCTTTTAAAGTTTACAAAGCACTTTTAAAATATCTCAACTTGTCCTCACAACAAACCTGAGATATAGATCCTATTATTAACTTCATTTTACAGATAAAAAATTTCCTTGTGAGATTAAATAGTTTTATGCAGGTAGTAAGTTTCTGAGGCTGATTCAAACTCAGATCTTCCTGGCTTTAGCTCTACCACTTTATCTATTATACCATTTTTTTTTGTCCAGCTATACATGAGGTACACTTGTGGGTGCCCTAGTCAATGCGATGGAATAGGCCTTATGGTAATAGGTTCAGAGGTTCTGAATATGAATCTGTTTGTAAATTCATACTCAAACAAATACTACATTTAAGACATTTTGCTAGAAATTTGCAACTATGCCCAAGGGACTATCAAAATGTGCATATTCTTTGATCCTGCAGTGTCTCTACTGAGTCTGCATCCCAAAGAGATCATTAAAAAGAGAAAAGGACCCACATATGCAAAAAATGTTTGTAGCAGTCCTTTTTATAGTGGCGAGGAACTGGCAACTGACTGGGTAGCCATGAATTGGGGAATGGCTGAATAAGTTCTGGGACATGAATGTAATGGAATATTATTTTTCTGTAAGAAACAACAGCAGAATGATTTTAGAAAGGCCTGGAGAGATTTACATGAAATGATGCTAAATGAAGTGAATAGAACCAAGGGAACATTGTTCACAGCAACACCAAGATTATGTGATGATCAACTGTGATGGACTTGGCTCTTTTCATCAATGAGTTGATTCAGGTAAATTCTAATGGACTTATGATGTAGAGAGCCATCTGCATCCAGAAATAGGAATATGGGGACTGATTTTGGATCATAATGTGGTATTTGCACCTTTTTGTTGTTATTTGCTTGCTTTTTTTCTCATTTTTTTCCTTTTTGATTTGATTTTTCTTGTGCAGCTGATAAATATTAAAAATGTAAGAAGAAATGCACATGTTTAACATATATTGGATTCCTTGCTGTGGGAAGAGGGTGGGAGGAAAAGAGAGAAAAACTTGGTACACAAGGGCTGTGAGAATGAATGTTGAAAACTATTTTTGCATATATTTTGAAAATAAAAAGCTATTATAAAAAAGATAGTGTGTATATACCAGAGGGAATACTTAGACATATAAATCAGGAGTCTTCTCCTCATGGAGTTGACAATACATGGAAGAGTCACAGTGAGATGCAGGATTTGGATTACCTGGTCTCAGGCCTGCTGCTAAGAAATTGTATGATTCTGAGCCTGTTTGTTCACCTGTAAAACAAAGGGATTAAACTATCTTCCGAGTTTTATTTCCAGTCTAAAATAAATGATTCAGACTTCCTTCCGGGGGTGGAGCCATGGTGGCGGAGAAAAGACAGGAGTCTCTGTAACCTCCTCTAACCTCCCCTCAAACCAACAAAATATGAAGCCTCTAGACTGATTCTGAAGCAAAAAAAATCCACAATATCTGGAGAACAACACGATTCTAGAAGAAGATACTCTGGAAGAACCTCAAACAGGTCTGTTTTAATTGGGCAGGGGGTGGTCTACTGAACCCAGACTGAAGCGCAGGGACACCGGGGCAGGGAGCTGGAGCAGGGAGCTGGAACAGAAGTCAGAACAGGAGTGGGAGCGTTGTGCTTTTCACACACCTGGGAGTCTTCTTCAGGCCTCTTGGAACAATTTGTCCTGATTGTGGGCAGGTGGTTTGGAGGGTCTGCCTTTTGAGGGGGATAGATTGTGAACCATTGAACCCCTGATGAGCATCGTAACTAGCTGCCATTACACAGCACCTTAAAGCAATCAATCAAACAACAGGACTGATAAGCACCATAAATAATTCAATCAGCGGAGCTGCCCAGCCCCTGACATAATTCAATCAGCAGAACTGCCCAGTTCCTGAAATAACTCAATCAGCAGAAGTGCCCCAGGGCAAATTAAAGCAGCTGTCCCACCTTTGCCCTAAACAGACCTCACACCTTTAAAAAAAAAATAAATAAAAAAACCAAAAAGAGCTCTCACCATAGACAACTTTTATGGAGAGAGGGAAGAACAGACCTCAAATCCTGAAGCCCCTAAAGGTAAAGCAACTCCAGAAAAAGCCCCAAAGAGAGACATAAATTGGTCTCCATGTCACAAGGCTTTCTTTGAAGATTGCATAAAAAATCTTAAAAGAGAGTTAGAAGAAACATGGGGAAACGAAATGAGATCACTGCAAAATAAAATAGAAAAAATGGAAAAAGAATGCAATGAACAAAAACATGTAATTGGTCAATTGCAAAAGGAACTAAAAACAGTAACTGAAGAAAATAAGACATTAAAAATTAGAATCAAACAATTGGAAATGAATGACTCATCAAGACTTCAAGAATCAGTTGAACAAAAACAAAAAAATGAAAAGATAGAGAAAAACATGAAATATCTCCTAGGAAAAACAACTGACCTGGAAAATAGATCTAGGAGAGACAATCTAAGGATTATAGGGCTTCCTGAAAGCCATGATGAAAAAAAGAACCTGGACACTATCTTCCAGGAAATCATAAAAGAAAATTGCCCTGATATTTTAGACCCAGAAGGCAAAATACTCCTTGAAACAATCCACCAATCACCTCCTGAAAGAAACCCAAAAATTAAGTCCCCCAGAAATATCGTGGCTAAATTCCAGAACTATCATACCAAGGAAAAGATATTACAAGAAGCCAGAAAGAAACAATTTAAATATCGGGGAGCTACAATTAGGATCACACAGGACCTAGCAGCTTCTACTTTGAAGGATCGAAGGGCCTGGAATCAGATATTCCGAAGGGCAAAGGAACTTGGATTACAGCCAAGAATAAGTTACCCAGCTAGAATGAGCATTATCTTCCAGGGAAGAAGATGGTCATTCAATGATATAGGAGAATTTCACCTATTTCTACTGAAAAGACCAGAACTGAACAAAAAATTTGATCTACAAACACAGAACACAAGAGAAACATAAAAAGGTAACAAGAAAAAATAACTCTGAGAACTATATTTATGTTACAGATACTTATAGAATGAGGGTTGATTTTATGAATCTATTATTACATTATGATTATGATATGATTACTGTGATTTTATGATTATTATCATATGCTTACTGTGATTTTATGATTATTATTATATGTTTATTGTGATTTTATGATTATTATGATATGATAAACTGAAAAAGAAATTAGAGGTAGAAAAGGGATAACACTGGAAGAAGAAGAAAAGGAGGTAAAATAAGGGAAATTACATCTCATGTAGAGGCAAAGAAAACCTATAATGATTGAGGGGAGAAATGGGAGGGGAATGAGAATTGGGTTAATCTCCATCTCATCAGATTTGGCTCAGAGGGAATAATAGACATACTTATAAGGAAACTGGAAGGAAAGGGGGGGAAAAAGGGGTGGGTGGGGCTTTAAAGGGGAAGGATTGTTTGAGGGAAGTGGTTTTCAAAAGCAAAATAGTAGGGAGGAGGGAAAGGGAAAGAGAAAAGCATAAGCTAGGGTAAATAAGATGGCAGGAAATACAGAATTAGTTATTTTAACTGTGAATGTGAATGGAATGAACTCTCCCTTAAAGCAGAAGCAGATAGCAGAGTGGATTAAAAACCAGAATCCAACAATATGTTGTATACAAGAAACACATCTAAAACATAGAGATACATACAGGGTGAAGGTAAAAGGCTGGAGCAGAATCTATTATGCTTCAGGTGAACAAAAAAAAAGCAGGGGTAGCAATCCTGATCTCAGACCAAGTAAAAGCAAAGATAGACTTCATTAAAAGAGACAAAGAAGGAAATTATATCTTCCTAAAGGGTACCATAGATGATGAAGCAATATCAATACTAAACATATATGCACCAAGTGGTATAGCATGGAAATTCCTAGAGGAAAGGTTCAGAGAGATGCAAGAAGAAATAGGCAGCAAAACTATAATAGTGGGGGATTTCAAACTCCCTCTCTCAGAACTTGATAAATCAAACCACAAAATAAATAAGAAAGAAGTTAAGGAGGTAAACAAAATGTTAGAAAAGTTAGGTATGATAGATCTTTGGAGGAAATTAAATGGAGGCAGAAAGGAGTTTACTTTTTTCTCAGCAGTCTATGGAACTTATACAAAAATTGACCATGTGTTAGGACACAAAAACCTCAAAATCAAATGCAGGAAGGCAGAAATAATAAATGCATTTTTTTCAGATCATGACGGAATAAAAATCACATGCAATATAAGGCCAGGAGAAAATAGACCAAAAAGCAATTGGAAACTAAATAATTTTACCCTAAAGAATGAATGGGTGAAACAGCAAATTACAGACACAATTACTAATTTCATTCAAGAGAATGACAATAATGAGACCACATACCAAAATTTGTGGGATACAGCCAAAGCGGTAATAAGGGGAAATTTTATATCTCTAGATGCTTATTTGCATAAAGTAGAAAAAGAGAAAATCAATGAATTGGGCTTGCAACTAAAAAAGCTAGAGAAAGAACAAATTAAAAACCCCCAATCAAATACCAAACTTGAAATCCTAAAAATAAAAGGAGAGATTAGTAAAATTGAAAGTAAAAAAAACTATTGAATTAATAAATAAAACTAAAAGTTGGTTTTATGAAAAAACCAACAAAATAGATAAACCTCTAGTTAATTTAATTAGAAAAAGGAAAGAGGAAAATCAAATTGTTAGTCTCAAAAATGAAAAGGGAGAACTTTCCACCAATGAAGAGGAAATTAGAGCAATAATCAGGAGTTACTTTGCCCAACTGTATGCCAATAAATTTGATAACCTAAGTGAAATGGAGGAATATCTACAAAAATATAGATTGCCCAGATTAACAGAAGAGGAAATAAATTACTTAAATAGTCCCATTTCAGAAAAAGAAATAGAACAAGTCATTAATGAACTCCCTAAGAAAAAATCCCCAGGACCAGATGGATTTACATGTGAATTCTACCAAACATTTAAAAAACAGTTAACTCCAATATTATATAAACTATTTGAAAAAATAGGGAATGAAGGACTCCTACCAAACTCTTTTTATGATACAGACATGGTACTGATACCTAAACCAAGTAAAACAAAAACAGAGAAAGAAAATTATAGACCAATCTCCTTAATGAATATTGATGCAAAAATCTTAAATAAAATATTAGCAAAGAGATTACAGAAAATCATTCCTAGAATAATACACCATGACCAAGTAGGATTTATACCAGGAATGCAGGGATGGTTCAATATTAGGAAAACTATTAACATAATTGACTATATTAATAACCAAACTAACAAAAACCATATGATAATCTCAATAGATGCAGAAAAAGCATTTGATAAAATCCAACATCCATTCCTATTAAAAACATTAGAGAGTATAGGAATTAATGGA
>JAJPUD010001398.1:67238-83799 GCA_023553655.1 Myrmecobius fasciatus | reverse complement strand
GAAGAACTAGAGGTCATCATTAATCACAAAATAGATAAGTTTGACTATATCAAGTTGAAAAGTTTTTGTACAAACAAAATGAATGCAGACAAGATTAGAAGGGTAGCAGTAAACTGGGAGGATATTTTTGCATCTGGAGGTTCTGATAAGGGCCTCATTTCTAGAGTGTATGGAGAATTGGCTCACATATATGGGAATTCGAGCCATTCTCCAATTGACAAATGGTCAGGAGATATGAACAGACAGTTTTCAGACGAAGAAATTGAAACTATTTCCGGTCACGTGAAGGGGTGCTCCAGGTCACTATTGATCAGAGAGATGCAAATTGGGACCACTCTGGGATGCCACTGCACACCTGTCAGATTGGCTAAAATGACAGGAAATGATAATGATAGCTGTTGGAGGGGATGTGGGAAAACTGGGACACTGATACATTGTTGGTGGAGCTGTGAACGGATCCAACCATTCTGGAGAGCAATTTGGAACTATGCTCAAAAACTTAACAAACTGTGCATACCCTTTGACCCAGTAGTGTTTCTACTGGGCCTATATCCCAAAGAGATTTTAAAGGAGGGAAGGGGACCCACATGTGCAAAGGTGTTTGTGGCAGCCCTTTTTGTGGTGGCAAGAAACTGGAGATTGAAGAGATGCCCATCAATTGGAGAGTTGCTGAATGAATTGTGGTGTATGAATGTTATGGAATATTATTGTTCTGTAAGAAATGACCAGCAGGAGGATTTCAGAGAGGATTGGGGAGACTTGCATGAACTGATGCTGAGTGGGATCAGCAGAACCAGGAGAACATTATACACAGCAGCGGGACTATGCGATGATGGATTTTGATGGACATGGTTCTCTTCAACAATGATGTGATTCAAACCAGTTGTGCTGCGATGAGGATAGTCATATACATCTGGGGAGAGGCCTGTGGGAACTGAGAGTGAACCACAACACAGCATTTTAACGCTTTCTGTGAATATTTCCATGCATTCTGTTTTCCTTCTTAGGTTGTTTTTTTTTCTCCTTCTCTTTCTAGATCTGATGTTTCTTGTGCAGTAAGATAACTGTATAGATATGTATACATGTATTGTATTTGTCATATAATTTATCCTATTTAGCATGTATTAGATTACCTGTCATCAAGCGCCCCGCCCGTGGGGGGAAGGAAAGGAAAATCTTGGGAAAAAAAAAGTTTTTTTTGCAAAGGTCAATGTTGAAAGGTCACTCATATGTTTTGCAAATAAAAAGCTTTATTAAAATAAATGATTCAGTGAAGAGTTTTTATAGCAAGAAAAGCAAATAAGTGACAAGTATCAAGTGAGGGTCATGGAAAAGAAATATTTTAGGTGTTCAAATGAGGAAAAAAGCACTTGCAGGAGGTAATCAGGAAAGCATAACTGAGAAAGTGGAATGAGTAGAATTGAGAAAGATGGAGGGAAAGCAAATAGAAAAGAGACAGGAGATGAGGTTCTCTCAGAACAAGACAATGACATGTGCAAAGACATGAATCTGATTAAGCGTCACTAAAATATAGAATACAATTCTATATTTTAAAGGACCTCACAAATCATTGTCAATTGATCAACAAACTTTATACAGTCCCTATTATGTGCCAGGTCCTAAATAGACCAGGAAGTATCATCTCTATATTGAGAAATGTCAAATAACTTGTCCATGGCCAAACAGCTGGTAAGTACTAGAAACAGCATTCAAATCCATACTTTTGTGATTCCACAGTCAGGACTCTATCCTACACAAAGCTGGTTCACAGATGAAGAAACTTAAGTACAAAAAGGGAAAGTCCAAGGTCAAACAGATATTAGAAGCAGGAATCAAACCCTGAAGTTTTGTGAATCTATTGTTCTCTTCATTGTCCCCTATAAGAATCAGTGGATAGTGAATAGGCAAACATAGACCAAAGTAAATAACAAGTTAAACCTAGAAGGGTAGTTTGAGGTCATGTAGTAGAAGGCCTTGAAAACTGGCATCAGGATTTGACCTCTACTTTACAGGCTATAGGGAAACACTGAAAACCTTTAAGCAAAGGAACATACTGATCCAAGTAGTGGATTAAGAAAATTAATATGGTGGCAACATATTGGATGAATCAGAAAAAGAGAGCCTAAAAGGGAGGGAGGTCAATTAAAGGGCTGTAAACATAACCTGAGGATGAGATGATAGGGATTCAAACAATGTTAGTGATATCAGAAATAGAAAAAAATGCATTTTAGGGGCCTTGGCAAAAGAATGCAGAGGATTGAGTGAATATAGTAGGATGAAGGTGACTGAGGAGTGAGCAATCACTGGAAGTTTTTGAGCAAAGAGATGAGAAGTGATCCAAATAGTGTTTTAAGAAAATGATTGTGATGATAGGATAAATGAATAGGGAGGCCTCCAAAAGCCAGGGGCATGAGTTAGGAACCTGTATTTTAGGAGAATAATAAGATGAATCGGTGGTTATTCATGGTAAGAATCCTGAAAATGAGAAGATTTATAAGATGTATTTGAGAGGGCTTTGGTGAGGGGAGGGAGAGAGAAGTCAAAGTTGGCTATAGGATTTTGAGCCTTGGAGTCTAGGACATTGGTAATAACATTGACCAAAATAGGGAGAGCTACTTTGGGTTTTTTTATTTGTTTGTTTTGAAAGACAAGTCATTTAATATCTGGATTCATGAAGAAGGACTTTAGACTTGGAACTCATGTCATCATGTCCATTTGCAATGGAAGGAGATGTTAATTGATGTGAAAAAGAGCTATTGTTAATAAAATTGCTGTTATCTTGTCATAGAAACATAAAAAGTGTATAAAGCAAAAATGCCAGAAATATTTCCACCAACTGAACAGTAATATTGATCATTTTTAGACAATTAGAAGAATTTTATTTTTTATTTTATTTTAAAAATTTTTATTAAAGCTTTTTATTTGCAAAACATGTGTATGGGTAATTTTTCAAAACTGACCCTTGCAAAGCTTTCCATTGCAAATTCCCTCCCCTCCAGTTCCTACCTCTCCCCTAGATGGCAGGAAGTCTACTAAATATTAATTATGTTAAAATACTTGACAACTCGAATATGTGTATACATATTTTTACAGTTATCTTGCTGTGCAAGAAAAGTCGGATCTACAAGAAAAAAAACAATCTAAGAAGAAAAACATGCAAGCAAACATCAATAGAGAGCATGAAAATGTTATGTTGTGGTCCACATTTTATATCCCTCTCTCTGGGTGTATATGGCTTTCTTCACTGATGAACAGTAATATTGATAGATAATATCTATATGACTGGGGTAGTTTAAGAGGAAGGAGAGGACTACTGAGTTTCAGTTTAGGAAAACATTTTAGGGACATGAATTCAGAGATTTTTGAAGAAGATTTTGTATCTAGCTGAAAGGAATCATGAAATCTCATGAATCAGTTATCTAGAATTGGAAAAGATTTTCCAGCCAATTTTTTCAAATGTAGAAACTGAAGTCTTTTTAATATAGTACTTTAACATAAATGGTAAAATTTTAAAGCTCAAGAAATCAAAAATAAGTTCCTCCCTTTTCTATATTATCAAGCAGTATTAGGAGGCAAAGTATACTCGGGAATATTAGAGCACTGATTTGTTGTTACTTGAAAAATCATCAACTCCACAATTTTAAGGGCTGAGGAAATACTTATTTTGCTAGGATGGTTTAAGATTACTTAAGTCAGCAAGGGAAGTGCATTGTGACTGCCAAGGTGATATCATCAAACAATCCGCAGCTTCTGCACTTCTTATCAATTGAATATAACCCTTGAGCTCGGTTTTCAAATATTTGCTTAAATTACACCTGTAAATTCTGCCCACTTATTTCCCTCAGGCTAGCTTACCTCTACAAAGAAGTGTGCACATCAAACTCAAGGGCAGATTTATTCCTTCACTATGCATCAGTTTCCCCTTTTCAGAGAGGCAGCTGGCATAGCGGCTGGCATGTTGGACTAAGGAAGACCTGGGTTTGAATGCTACCCCAGACGCTTCTTCAATGTGTGGCCATTGGTGAATAACAACCTTTGAGAGTTTCAGTTTTGTTTTCTGTAAAATATGGAAACAATACTAGTTGTACCTCATGCGGCTTTTATGAGACTCCAATGAGATAATGATTCTTTATAGTAATATACAAATGCTATTATTATTCAAAGACGCAAACATAAGGTTTGCAGAAAGAAAGACTGGTGTATGTATAAAACATTATGAGTATAAATACTAATTTGAGGAAAACAACAAATAGAGGATGCTGGGGATGTCACACAGCAGTCCAGAGACAGAACACAACTTCCTTAGCTCTGCCGTATTGTTATTGTTATTTTGCTGGTATTATCTCCATTTCAATGGAGGCAACGCCCCCTTGGTGAGCTCCGTGGAGCGGTCCAGCCTAGCAGAGGGAACCTAATTGTCCACTCTGCAGAGACACCTTCACTAAGTCTTAGTTGTAGCTCTCTATATCAGTGCCAGTCAGCTGGCTAGGCGCTGGTTGTGTGAGTTCTCTGTGCCTGTTTCTCCTCACCGACACCCGCCCCCTCTCCACCTTCACCCCACCCCTCCCCTTCCCAGACAGCGGCGGGTTGCAGCTGCTGCTGCAGAGCTCTCCGCAGCCGCCCCCGGTCCTTGGCCCTCACTTTTGGGCGCTGTCCATGGTTGCAGTATCTTTTGCCGAGCGACGTCAGCCGGCTAGAGCTTGGCCCTACGATTGGCCGACGAGTCTTGGCCCTCCCACCCTTCCACCACCCCCACTACCCCCCAAACCTCTAGGGAAAGCGCGTGCCCAAGAGCATGCAAGGCTCTAGCTGGGGCTCCCGGGTGTCACACCCACTTTCCTTATTAGGGAAAGACGGGCCGACCGGAGCCGAACCAGGCTGGGCTGCAGGGTGGCTGTAAAGGGAATAAGGAGAGATAGCAGAGGCAGCAGCGGGAGGTAGCACAGCTCTTGCTGCGCCCTTCTTCCTGCCCTCGCTTAGTGCGAGGAACTTTTCCTTAATTCACCTCACTTCACTCCATCCTTGTCCACCCCCTTCATTCCTTCCCTCTTTTCCCCAACAACATGGAAGAATTTTTGCAACGAGCCAAATCCAAACTGGTGAGTTAAGGGTAGGCTGGTGTGTGTGTGTGTGTATGTGTGTGTGTGTGTGTGTGTGTGTGTGTGTGTGTAAGAGAGAGAGAGAGGGAGAGAGAGAGAGAGAGAGAGAGAGAGAGAGAGAGAGAGAGAGAGAGAGAGAGAGAGAGAGAGAGGGAGAGGAGTGGGGGAGGGGGGCTAAAGTGGAATAAAAAGAGATTGACACCAAGAGGAGAGCTAGTAACTTTTCAACTTAATTGCAAGCCTACCCTAGGTGTATGGGAGTGTTGTCCAGTGTGTGTCTATTGTGACACAGGAATCTCTTCAAGGAAGTTTGATCCATACTTAAGAGAACCTTTCCAAAGACATTCAATGCCCAAAATAGACAGAGGATCACTCAGCAGGTAGTCATTTCGTGATTGAAGTTTTGGTAGTCTGTATTTGGCTTGCTCTCCTGGCAAAAGGGAGGTATACAGAGGCCCAGAATACAGTCATTGGCTCCTAGGCACTTGATTATCCTTTGTGTTTTCACCAGAAAAATAGAATAGCATTAGATTTTAGGACATACAAATTCCTGCAAATTCAGAATGTGCAATTACATAAAAGGATAAGGAAAAACCATAAAAGTATAACTCCAGATTTGTGGCAAAATCAAATAGACACACTAGTGGAGGTAAACTATATGGAACTGGGCATGCTAGTCAAAGGATTGCTAATAGCTTATGTTGAAGTTGAGGAGTTTGTAATGTGAGCATTTCTTATTTGGCTTTATGTTTGATTGTTATGTTCAGCTTTATAAAACAGGGCGATAAGTGAGGAGGAAGAATCACAACTGTTGCTAAAGGTGTGGGGTTTGTATATGGCTATATCTTTTCTGTGCAAGACTAACCATTCCCTAATTTTGCCAATTAATTTTGCCATTCATCTTGATTACTGTCACATATTCTGGAATAGCAACTAATTTCTCTTTTCAAAAGTGTTTTGGGGTTTTCTAAAAAAATAGCAATAAAAAATAGCAGTATAATATGGATAAATCTATTCCTTCCATCTACTGAATAGTAATGAATGCAATGGGAATGTTTTGTTTAGAGATACACACATAGTGATAGTGTCCATTTGAAAGCAATATCTTTGGCAGTGAAAGCATTTTTATGGGCATGGCACAGGAGGAAATGCATAATTTATGATGCCTTTAACCTTTAAGTCTTCATAGAAGCTGAACTACTAAAGTCTACATTAAGGGTGACGTCTGAATCACGTGGCAGGAAATTTTCTGGGTTATTACTGTAACTCATTTACGCTCACACAATAAGAGAAGTGCTGGTAAGAGTCTGGAAATATTTTACATTCTAGCTTTACAGTGCAAATAGACATGTTTCTTACAATGATCTAACTGTAAGTACTTTATTTTTATTTTTTTAAAAAATTGTTGAAATCCTTTAAAGCCAGATAAAGGTTTTATCTTCTTTTTTAGGCAATTTATTCTTTATACCTCTAATGTGGAGTGGTTGGGGTGGGATTCTAAAACTGAAGGAGATTGAGATCACTTTTGTGGCTGTTAATGATCCTTTCATTTTCATCTACTGTATCCAAGGAAAGTATTGTGGTTTGGAAATTAGCTCATTTTAGAAATTTTCTCTTTCCCCACTATTTTATCTATCTATAAGAATAAATGAGTACTTAAGTCTCTTTTATGTTTACTTATGAGAAGAATAAATGATTTTTTATAAAATTGGGAAATCTTTGTATGTAGCAAATAGTAAATATTTGTTGATTCAGATTAATTTATTTTCATAACATAGTAGAAGGCAACTATAAAAGTAAGGGAAAATACTTTAGTTTTGTACTTGTACTCAACTCAAATATAATTTTTTTTGGATGTTGGGGGAATTACAAACCAGATAATATAGAGTAAATTAGAAACATATCTTTTTGTGAATTCAAGTTGTATAAGTTTTTTCTTCTGAATTCCAGTTACTAAAATAGAGAAAAACTCAATTTAAGAACCATTAATTTAGAAGTGTATTTAAGTTGGTTTGGCACATCTTTTCATTAAATAAGCAATGGTTTGATATTGTAATAGTGGTTTTCCATTTGGTTGTCTCACCCAAATAAATTTACTGCTTATATTTCTAATTTAAAAAGAAGGTTTTTCTAATTATGCAATAGACAAGATCATCTCACTTTATGTTGAAATTAGCAAACATATTTATGCCAATAGGCCTTTCTAGCATAATGTTTTCTCTGATAAATGAAATTGTCCCAGTTATGGAATTAAGAGTTAATATGTAATATCCAAAATATTTTGGTAGGAAAGTTTATTTATTATAATCTTGAAGAAAAGAAAAGGCTGATGATAAATATCTTTTAAAACTTCTGGACATGCATTTAATCTGGTCTTGAGAAGTATCAAGGAAAAGAGATAGGTTGCATATATTTTCATTTTGAGATACATGTATAGGGTTTGTCACTAACCATCCTTCAGAGTCATTGTGCCATAGTGAAGGTCATACTAGGCTTGGCATCAGCCAAGACCTGGGCTTAAATCCTGCTTTTGACACTTAATTAGCTGTATGTCCACTTGCCAAGTCACTTGAATTCTCTGAATTCCATTTTCCTTATCTATGAGATGAGGATAATTATCATATTTTTAGTATCTATCTCATAATTATGAAGATAAATGAAAAAAATATATGCAAAATTCTATGGAAATGTTAGCTATTATTTTATATTCAAAGATTTTATATCATCTCTGCCTATGTAATACTAAGAATTTAGTTTAATTTCTTCTCCCTTCATTGAATTGACTAATCATATTTACATTGTATAAGAACTGTCTTAAATGACTACTTTATGAAATAAATGAAGCACTAGACTCATCCAAGAAGTAAGCTGCTCATCACCTGAGTTAGTTAATGCAAATTGGAAAGATTTAGTCTTCAAATTGCAAAATAAATCTTGACATAGGTCAGATAATTTAAAGTGGATGGTGTTGATAAGAATCTTTCAGTTACTAAGATAGCTATAGGTAATTTATGATTTTTGGATTGGCTTCATACATTATTTCTGTGTGAGTTATCTTTGTTACCAATAATTGATCATGGTTTGCATGAGTGGAAATTTAGTGATGTATGATAGTGCATGAAAATATGAGCTGACTTTATCAGAAATGTGACTACAGGAAGGTTGGGCCAAACAGGTATTGTTATTCCCTCCTTTGACATTGACTGAATTTCCAAGACTATTATTGCTATAAACTCTCAGATTTTGCTAACCTATCCAGGAAGAAAAGGAATAATAACAGCAATAATATGTTTATATAGAATATTATGGTTTCAAAACAAGTTTCCTCACAATAACGCTATGAAGTAAGTAATATTCCTAATTCAATTTTACAGATGAAAAAAAACTGAAGTTCACAGAGGTTAAATGATTTGCTCCAAGGGACACAGACTTTAAGTGATAGAAGAGGAATGTGAGGTCAAAGTGACCCCTGGAAACTGACTGACATTTGGCTAGTAGATTATTGGGAGAGATAAGGAATAAATTTCTTTTTTTTTGATAAGGAATAAATTTCAATAGATTACACTACTTATGTTAACTTTAAGGGGTTTTTCTATAGGAAAATGTTTTTGTTAATATATTACCAAAAAAAGCTTTTAATCAAATTTTTCATTTCTTCTTCTTCTTCCTCCCTTCCAAGATGGGTGTGGACTATTTTTTTCCCTTGAGCGTCTTTCCTTCTCATTATTTACTGAGTCACGGAATTTCTGAGTTGAAAGGGACCTCAGTGGTCACTTAATCCAAGCTGCAGCTGAAAGAGTCCTCTCAAAAATATTTTGACAAGTATTTATCCACTCTTTGCTTGAAGATTTCCAACGAGGAGGATTTGCCTATTTCCTAAAGTAGCCATTTTACTTTTGGACAACTCTAATTGTGAGGAAGTTTGCTTTTATGCCCTTTTTATCTAGTTTTATCCTCTGAGTCCAAACCAGACAAGTTTAATCCCTCTTCCATGTGACAATTTTTCAAATACTTAAAGACAGACAGCTATTGTGCTTGCCTCCCCACTCTACCGAGTTTTCTCTTATCCCTGCTAAACATTCTCATTTCCTTCAACCAATTCTTTTACTCACATGACTCCCCAAACTATATCTCCATTTCTGACCTCTCTTCTGAAGTGCAGGGATACTATACTACCAGTATAGTAAAAGAAATGAGAATCTGTGGAGTAACATAGTAAAGGAAAAGCATAATTGTATACTCATATATGGATGTTATGTGTATGTATATATGTATATACACACATATATGTGTATGTGTGTGTATGTATCTATGTATAAAAATCTCAATTGCTCCTTGCAGTGATTATGGTAATACTCCTTCTAGGTTGGATTTTTTATCATCTGTGGAATAATGATCCTTTATACTGATAGATATTTTCTTCAATTCATTATCCTCAATTTTAGTTCCTTAACTGGCACTTTGTGCCAGGATCAATTTCTGCTCCCTGCTAAATTTTTGAGTGGGGTGGTCTGTCCTGCTTGGTTACAACCTGGTTACCATAGTGTTTTTGATGAGTTCCTCCTAGATTTAGGTTCCCTCTGGATATTAGAGATTTGGAGCACTGGACTTTTATAGCTCTCTGTTGCATTTCAGTACAATGTCAGGGATCTTGGAGCCCTGAGCTTACCCAAACTGAGTGTTACTAGGCTTGGATGGCTTTCATACTTCCCACTGTGGGTACCTGAGTACACTGGAATTTTTGTGGAATTCTCCACTGGTGTTGTTTTCAGCTACTGAGCTATGTAGGCTATGTGTACCTTTGGTTGTACTACAAGCTTGTTTGCCTCTTCTTGTACTGGCTTTGTTGACTTCTACTCTTCATATTGTCTTTGGGTATCTGATTGTCTTTTTGTGTAGTTTTAGGTTGGAAGAATACACTTGATGTATTTTCTCATTGGATTTTCTGCACATTATTCAATTTGGTGTGATTTGGGGGCTTTTACTGTATTAAATGTGGGGAAGCTGACCTTCCTGCCTTTATTTAGGTTGGAATTAATCTCATTTGAGTCCCATAACATCCTTGTGAAATAGGTACTATTATCATTCCAACTTACTTTTATTTGATTATTTTTCAATGGTATTCTATTTTTTCAAATACATTCAAAGATAGTTTCCAACATTCACCTTTGTAAAATCTTATATTCCAAATTTTTCTCCATTTCCTCCTCCCTTCCCTCCTCCTGAAGACAGCAGGTATCATTTCAATTTTAGAAATGAGAGATTAAATAATGAGAAATAAAGTAACTTCCCTAGGATTTCTCAAATAGTACATGAGGCAAGATTTGAATTTGAGTCTTTTTGACTTTAAGTCTGGTACTCTATCCACTGTGCCATGCAGTGATAGCAGGCCTCCAGAAAATATCTAAATGGAGCAGGCATTTATTACATCAACACTTTTGTCAAGATATTTCAGAGGGACAGAGAAAATGAACTTAGGTATCTTTAGTCTTTGTTTTGTAATGACAAGCAGAGATATTTGACTCTTCTTAGTCAAAGACTGGCTCTCTATTCAACTTCACTATGCAACACTGTTTCTCATTCAGTTGAACATTAAAAGACAGAGAGAAAAGAAGGGATGCCCAATGGTGGGCAATAGACCACAACCTGGATTATCATGGGATCAGTTCCCCTTTCACCTTTCTTATGTTGAGCTGTTTAGCAAGGATACTAGAGGAATTGGGGAAGGTGTTACAGGAATTACTGACAATGGCCAGAGATATCATAGATCCTCCAGATTGCTCTGAATAGGTTACTTTAATGATCTTCCCATCCTTTTTCATCAGAAGTCTGGAGATTATGTTCCTGCCCATTTTTCTGGGGTCAGCCGAAAAAGAATAAATTTCCTTGAGCAGTATCAGCTTGTCTTTTAGATTCATGAATGAGTGGCATTTTTTCTTTGGGAGATGGAGAAAAGCTGCATTTGGCTCAGAAGTGCCCTTGGTAGGATAAGGAAGTCTTTTGTTGGTAGGTAATCAACATATTGAGATTATATTTTTGTCTTTTCAGAGGAAAAGGCATGCTATGAGTTCTGTTCTCATTAAAAAGGGGGACTTTTTTCATTCTTTAACAAATTCCATTGATTCAATTAAGTAAATAAAAAAACATTTAAGAGTCTATTATGTATATAAGGCATTGTATTAGATACTAGGGATATAAAACCCCCAGATGTTATCCTTTTGGGACTGAGAAAAGGAAGTATGTGTAGACATTTTTTAAATAAGGAATCAAATGAAGAATTCCAAAACCTCTTGACAGGACGCCCATCCTCATATAAGAGAGCTGAGAATCTTAAGTCTAGATTTTGAAGGACATCTAATCCAATTACCTTATTATTTTATTCCACAGTTAAGGAAAGAAAGGTGCAAGGAAATTAAATGACTGAATGACTGTACAACAGACAAGAACTCTGGAAACTGGGTTTAGACTGGAACTGAGAGAAGTGTAGGATACTGTTGGATAGGCAAGTTAGAACTTAGTCTGGGTAGCTGGGAGTCAACTGTGGCAAGATTTTTAGATGTGGTGTTATTAGGCATGAAATGAAATGACCTTCAGTTATAGAGCTTGTGTTCATCTGGCTCAGAATTATTGGTGATTTCCAAGTTGGTATAAGAGATGAAAACCTGAAAGAAGATCAAAGAGTATAGGGACTAGATACACAAAGGTAAGTAAAAAAATCTTGGTTTCCTGGGGTATGACTGTATTGTTTTGTCCAGTCCTCTGATTTCAATGAAATGACCCTGATCATCTGTCTCAGTGATTGGTTGGAAGCAGTATTCTCACAAAAATGAGAAGTCAGAAAAATATACTTTTTCTGGGTGAGACTTAGAGAGGTGGATTTAGGACCACTTCCATGATTTTTACTTTAGTAGAACAAACCCAATTCAGGGTCATGGAGGGAGAGTGACTATAAAGTGCTCAGATAAAAGTCTAAAAGTGAGATGGAGTTGAAAAGAGACTTTCTTGCTTAGAAGAAGGTACTTGGATGTTTGTGTATGAAGGTGAGGACTGTTGTGTTTTGATTCCGTCACAGGCAGTGGAAAGGGAAACAGTAAAAGACGGTTCAGGAGCCATCAATACTCAATGGAATCAAAAGGTCAAAGGGACTGATTGGAATGTTTTTTTTTTGTTTGTTTGTTTTAGTATTTCCCAGACTTTCAGAAAAATGGGAATTCAATGGAGAATCCAGATTATGTTGGACACAGACTCATTAAGGAGGCCATGACCTACCTGCCCAGCAAAAAACCAACAAACAAACAAAAACAGAGCAAAAAACTACTATGTAAGGAAAGAAACTTCACTATCAGTTAGTCAAGCATTTATTAAAAGCTTATTAAATGCTAGACACTGTGCTAATCACTGGGGAATGCAAAGAAAGGCAAAAACAGTTTTTACCCTCAAGGATTAGATGTCTCTTTTAATGGAAATGGAAACATGTAAATAATTAGGTATGTATGACATACAGTGTACACACAGATGGAAGATAATCTCAGAGGGAAGACACTAAAAGAGGGAGGGACAGAAGAGAGCTATGGTAAAAGGTAAGTATAGATGAGGAGAAAGGAGAGCATTCTAGGCATATGGAAAGCCAATGAAAGTGAAGTCAGGAGATGAAGTGTTGTATGAAAGAATAGAAAGAAGGCTATTGGATTGTAGAGTACATGAAGGAGATTAAAATATAAGAAGATAGAAAGGTCCCTGCTTATAAAGGAGATTTAAAATCCAAATGGAGCACTTAATATTTGATTCTGGTGGTAATAGGAACTACTGGGGTTATTGAGTGCCCTGGTTGGGAGATTTCAGATGTATACTTTTAGAAGATCAATCTGGCAGCTGATTAAAGGATGACCTTGAGGCAGGGAAACCAATCAATTGGATTCCTCTTCTTCCCTGGGGATCCCAAAGGATACCCACTCTTCTTCTTTGGACTAAGGGGGTAGGATGGGTTTTAGAAGGGAAGGAGAGCTGGAAGAATGGAGTGCTGCAGTGCATATGGGCATAAGAAAAAACAGCTGATGGTTTTTGAAATATGTAGAAGATTCAGAATCAGAATTGCAGTATTTCTGAGTTAGAAAGGATCTTATTGACCAACTAGTTCAATTCATATCTCACCAAAAATCCCTTTCTTAGCATACCAAAGAAGTAATCATCTAAAGTTTCTTGAATCCCTCCACTGAGCATAATTCACTGCCTACCAAGGCAACTGCTTTGGAATAATTTAATAGAGTGGCAGCTGATTGATATGGCTCTTCCATAAGGGAATTTTGGGAATTAGCATATTTTAAAAAATTCAACTGGTCTATATATAGTAGTGGTAAGAAGAGAATGTGGTGAGAATAAATGGTATGAAAGTAGATACAGAGTGTGGTTGAGAATAGGGAGTATAGTGCAGCTGTGGTGACCAAAGAATTAGATCCTGGGTCTTCTTTCCCTTATCCTTTATTGCAGTGAGTGGCTGTATATGTGGGTATCTATGTTAGTCAGATCCTGCAATACAGGAACAAGTTAGATTATTTGAAACCTTAAAAATACACATCTCTATTGTTCAAATTAGCAAAGTATTATTAAGTTCTTATAATGTGCAAGACAGTATACTGGATCCTGGGGATGCAAAAAAGAATGAAACAGGCCCTGTTCTCCAAGAATTTACTTTTGACTGGAAGATATGACTTGTACATAGAAAAGTAAACCCAGAGTATTTGAGCAAATCAGTCAATAAACTTTTATTGAGTTCCTGTTATATGCCAGTCACTGTGCTAATGGCTGGGGGTATGAAGAAAGGTGAAAGACAGTTTCTGTTCTCAGTGAGTTCACAATAAAACATATAAATAACTGAAAAAAGAGAAATTGAAACAATAGGGGACTTCCTGAAGAAAGTGACATGTGAGGTGAATCCTGGAAGAAGATAAGGATTCTGAGAGACAGAAATAAGAATCCCTGATGTGGATATGGCCTGTGTGAATACACAGAGGCCAGAAATGGAATATTCAGTTCAAGAAAGAGTAGTAGTTTAACAGATCAGGAAGGAGTCCATGATAGGGAATGATATGAATTAAAGCTAGTAAGATAGGTTGAGCAAGATGAATGAGAATTTTAAGTCATAGACTAAGGAGTTAAATTATATCTACAGACAATAGAGAATCACTAAAGATTTGTGAGTAGAGGAATGACATGATCAGATTTGGGAAGACTATTTTGGCAGCTGTGAGGAAGATAGATTAAAGAAAGGAGAAATAGAGAAAATTATTAGGATGCTTTTTTTTGCAATTGTACAGGGGAGAAATGACCAGGGTGGCCATGTGAGAAGGGAATGAATGAAATAGATGTAGAAAAGATTGAATAAGCAGAATTTGGCAAGTGATTGAATGACAGTAGGAAGTGGACACTAAAGAGGGAAGAATTAAGAATGACTCTGAGGATAGGAATCTCAGTAACAGGGAAAGTGTTGGTACAATAGGTAATGCTTTTCCTACCTTCAGTCTCATAGACTACTATACACATCTATTTTATTCTTATATTTTCTGCTGTAGTACAGCTATTTTCTGTATTTGCCTTGTCTCCTCAGAATGTAAGTTTTATTCATGCAAGTACAATTAAAAAATTATCTTTGTATCTCCCACAAAGCCTAAAACAATATTTAAAATGATTGCTGAATGAATGAATGCCTTTTGGTGCTAAGATTTTATGAATGAATCTATGCAACAATAAGTTTGAAGTACTTTTGTTTTGTGGAAGAGGGTGATTCATTTTAAAAGAGCTCATGTTTCTTGTCTGCATGGCATTTGTTCTAGATCCTTTTATTGATCTGGTGACAACAAAGAGGATAAGTTCACCTTGGCAGTGGCTTAGTGCTTAGTTGTTCTTTTGCACCTCCTTCACTGACCTTTCAGGTTCCTGTTACATGAATAGATGAATAATGAAGATAATAGGGAGGAGAAAGATGATAAGGAATGAATCCTGGATTAAAAGGGATGCCAGAGAGACATTGTGGATGGTGGTCTTTCCCTGTTTTTTAGATGAAGGTGTGAAAGGGGAGAGTCCTCTTAATTGAGATTGCTAAAAGCCTGGAGATGGGCAGGAAACCTTCAGAGAGAAGCTTTGATGCCTCAAGATTTTCTGGTCACAAGGTATTGGGAGTGGGTCAGCCAAAGTCCTTGAATCCTGCTGTGATTATAAAGATTTAGGGAGAATCATGTTTTAAGTCTTCTCTGAGGGCAGCTCGTTGACTCAGTGGATAGAGCACCAGTCCTGAAGTCAGGAGGACCTGAGTTCAAATCTGGCCTCAGACACTTCACACGTCCTAGCTGTGTGACCCTGGGCAAGTCACTTAACCCCAATTGCCTCAGGAAAAAAAAAAGAAAGAAAGAAAGAAAAAAAGTCTTCTCTAGGTGAATCTGGTATAGGGAATGGGGGCGGGGAATGCACAAAAAGAATTTGTCCTTGCTGGAATATCTCTTACTTATTTGTAGTTGGCTATTTTCTTAGGGAGTAATGATATTAACTATACAGGGAATTGTAGAGTGAGACCAACCTTTTGTGGTGAGGCATAAAAACCTGTGAGTGTTCACAATAGTCTCTTTACTGTAAATCACTGGGTGCTATGGAACTCAGACCATTTCCTGGTAACTAGCACTTCAATCTGACCCCCAAACCATATCTCTTTACTCATTCTTTAAACTTGGTTTTCTAATGCCAAGATTGCTTTTTGTCTTTGGACTCCTCATCTCAACTAATCTTATTAGAAGCATTTTGGTAAAGAATCTTCTGATCCTTGTCTCTCTCTGAATGGGAAATTTTCAATTCGAGCTTTTTCCTGTTGTGAGGCTTTACCTTTGCTAGGAAAAACTCTAAACCTCATGCCATATTCAGGTCTGAAGTAAAAGTATTTGGAGCAAATTTAAGTCCCTGGAGATCAATCAGTCAATAAGCATTTATTAGGTGATAATGTGCCGTGCATTACTCAAGCTCTGGGACACAAATAAAGGTGAAAACAGTCTCTGCCTTGGAGGAGCTTACATTCTAAGTAGAGACAACATGTAAATAGGTACCTAGAAGATGCATATGGAGTAGATGGAAGAGGAAATTTTAGAGGAAAAGGATTCTAGCCAGAGATCCTTTGACTTTCTAACCCTATAGCTTTTGGCGAGGAAATGACACTTCTATCAGGGTAGATATAGATGGGTCATTTGGAGCCCATATTATAGCTAAAACAACAAACATATTAAAAATCTAAAATGTAATATATCATAGGGTCATATATTGAGATTTGAAAATGATCTAGTCCACCACTTTAATTCTGTAGGTAAGGGACTTACCCAGGATTACACAGCTAGAAAGTCATTAAGGTGAAAACTACACTTAGGTCACCTAATTCCAAAGCCCACTAATGGTGTCAACAATACCAAACTCAAGCTTTTTTTTTT
>JAJPUD010001398.1:0-67138 GCA_023553655.1 Myrmecobius fasciatus | reverse complement strand
CATTTCAAGAAAACCTATATAATAAACACTACACATTATTTTCAAAGCTACCCAGCTTTTCTTTGCTTCCTTGTTGGTTTTCTTTTTTTTTTTTATTTTCTTTTATTTTTTTTATTTTATTTGCATAACATATGTGTGGGTAATTCTTCAACAATAACCCTTACATAGCTTTCCGTTACAAATTTTTCCCCCCAACTCCCCACCCCTCCCCTAGATGGCAGGATATCCACTACATGTTAATTATGTTAAAATATTGGCAAATCGAATATATGTATACATATTTCCAAACTTATCATTGGTGTGCAAGAAAAATCTTATCTACACAAACGATATATCAGATAAAGGAAACACAATGTAAGCAAACATCAATCAAGGAGTATGAGAATGTTATGTTGTGGTCCACATTTCACATCCCTCTCTCTGGGTGTATATGGCTTTCTTCAGTGAACAATTGGAGGTGGTTTGAAACATTTCATTGTTGAAGAGAGCCATGTCCATCAGAATTGATCGTCATATAGTACTGTTGTTGCCGTGTATAATGATCTCCTGGTTCTGCTCATTTCACTCAGCATCAGTTCATGTAAGTCTCTCCAGGCCTCTCTGAAATCATCTTGCTGGTCATTTCTTACAGAACAATAATATTCCATAACATTCATATACCATAATTTATTCAGCCATTCTCCAATTGAAGGGCATCTATTCAATTTCCAGTTTCTAGCCACTACAAAAAGGGCTGCCACAAACATTCTTGCACATGTGGGGCCCTTTCCTTCCTTTATGATTTCTTTGGGATATAAGCCCAATAGAAATGCTGCTGGGTCAAAGGGTATGCACAGTTTGATAACTTTTTGAGCATAGCTCCAAATTGTTCTCCAGAATGGCTGTATCCGTTCACAGCTCCACCAACAATGCCTCAGTGTCCCAGCCCTCCCACATCCCCTCCAACATTCATCATTAACTTTTCCTGTCATTTTAGCCAATCTGACAGGTGTGAAGTGGTATCTCAGGGTTGTCTTGATTTGCATTTCTCTGATCAATAGTGATTTGGAGCACCTTTTCATATGACTATAAATAGTTTTAATTTCATCCTCTGAAAATTGTCTGTTCATATCCTTTGACCATTTATTGATTGGAGAATGGCTTGAATTTTTATAAATATGAGACAATTCTCTATATATTTTAGAGATGAGACCTTTATCAGAACCCTTAAATGTAAAGATGATTTCCCAATTTATTACTTCCCTACTAATCTTGTCTGCATTGATTTTGTTTGTACAAAAACTTTTTAACTTAATATAGTCAAAGTTATCTATCTGGTTTTCAATTAAGAGTTCCAGTTCTTCTTTGGACATAAATTTATTCCATCTCCATAGGTCTGAGAGGTAAACTATATTACATTCCTCTAATTTACTTATAGTATCACTCTTTATATCCAGATCATGAACCCATTTAGATCTTATCCTGGTATGTGGTGTTAGATGTGGGTCAAGCCCTAATTTCTTCCACACTAGTTTCCAGTTTTCCCAGCAGTTTTTGTCAAATAGTGAATACTTATCCCAAAAGCTGGGGTCTTTGGGTTTATCAAAAACCAAATTAGTATAGTTATTGCCTAGTTTGTCTTGTGATTCTATCCTATTCCACTGATGGTCTACTCTATTTCTTAGCCAGTACCAAATGGTTTTGATGACCGCTGCTTTATAATATAGTTTTAGATCTGGTACAGCAAGTCCACCATCGTTAGCCTTTTTTTTTCATTAATCCCCTTGAAATTCTTGACCTTTTGTTTTTCCAAATGAACTTTGTTTGCTACTATTTTTTCTAGATCTGTAAGATAATTTCTTGGGAGTTTGATTGGTATGGCACTAAATAAGTAAATTAGTTTGGGTAGTATTGTCATTTTTATTATATTCGCTCATCCTACCCATGAGCATTTTAAGTTTTTCCAATTGACTAGGTCTGATTTGATTTGTGTGGAAAGTGTTTTGTAATTTAGTTCATATAGTTCCTGACTATCCTTTGGCAGATAAATTCCCAAATATTTTATACTATCAACAGTTATTTTGAATGGAATTTCTTTTTGTATCTCTTGCTGCTGAACTTTATTGGTAATATATAAAAATGCTGATGATTTATGTGGGTTTATTTTGTATCCTGCCACTTTGCTAAAGTTGTGAATTGTTTCTAGTAGTTTTTTAGTTGAGTCTCTAGGGTTCTCTAAGTATACCATCATGTCATCTGCAAAGAGTGATAATTTGGTTTCTTCACTACCTACTCTGATTCCTTTTATCTCTTTTTCTTCTCTTATTGCTAAAGCTAACATTTCTAATACAATATTAAATAGTAATGGTGACAGTGGGCAGCCTTGTTTCACTCCTGATCTTATTGGGAATGGTTCTAGTTTGACTCCATTACATATGATGCTTGCTGAAGGTTTTAAGTAGATACTACTAATCATTTTAAGGAAAAGCCCATTTATTCCTATACTCTCCAGTGTTTTTAATAGGAATGGGTGTTGGATTTTATCAAAGGCTTTTTCTGCATCTATGGAGATAATCATATGGTTTTTTATTAATTTGGTTATTAATATAATTGATTATGCTAATAGTTTTCCTAATATTGAACCAGCCCTGCATTCCAGGTATAAATCCTACTTGGTCATGGTGTATTATCCTGGGGATAACTTTCTGTAATCTTGTTGCTAAAATCTTATTTAAAATTTTTGCATCAATATTCATTAGGGAAATGGGTCTGTAGTTTTCTTTCTCAGTTTTCTCCCTACCTGGTTTAGCTATCAGCACCATATCTGTGTCATAGAAGGAATTTGGTAGTACACCTTCTTTCCCTATTTTTTTGAATAGTTTATATAGTATTGGGATTAATTGTTCTTTGAATGTTTGGTAAAATTCACATGTAAATCCATCTGGCCCTGGAGATTTTTTCTTAGGGAGTTGATTAATAGCTTGTTCTATTTCTTTTTCTGAAATAGGGCTATTTAAATAATTTATTTCCTCTTCTGTTAATCTGGGAAATCTATATTTTTGTATATATTCATCCATTTCATTTACATTATCAAATTTATTGGCATAAAGTTGGGCAAAGAAACTCCTAATTATTACTCTGATTTCCTCTTCATTGGAGGAAAGTTCTCCCTTATCATTTTTGAGACTAATAATTTGATTTTCCTCTTTCCTTTTTCTAATCAAATTAACTAAAGGCTTATCTATTTTGTTGGTTTTTTCATAAAACCAACTCTTACTTTTATTTATTAATTCAATACAAACTCAAGCTTTAAGAAAGAAATGAAGGTCAGAAAACCAGTTGTCTAGGTCAGAGATAACAATTGAAAATGAAGCAAAGGCAATCAGCAAGAATTAAGGTTAAGGGTGGGGGGCACAGCTAGCTGGCACAGTCCTGAAGTCAGGAGGACCTGAGCTCAAATATGGTCTTAGATACTTAACACTTATTAGCTGTGAACCCTAAGCAAGTCACTTAATCCTAATTGCCTTGCAAAAAAAAGGAAAAAAAATTAAGGGTAAGTTTGAGCTGTGGATATAAATGTAGAGGTTAAAGAACAGAGAGGTCTAGAGTTTTGCCCAGTCTTGTTCAGTATGAGATATGATTAAAATAATGAGTACAATGTATGTAAGTATCTTTCTGTGTGTGACATTATTATGGAATTGTTAAGTACCTTTTTGTATTAACAAGTGTACAGAGAGGATGGCAAAAGAATAAGCAAGCATCAAAACACTGAAGATCAAAAAAAGGTTAGAGCAGGTTACCAGTACAGAAGGGAACCTTTGGAGATCTTATGAATAGCATGATCTGGCCCTGAGTAACCAGTACTCTTACCAAGCTCCAAAAATTATGACATCCTAAAAGATAATGATGATAAAGCACTTTAGACTCCTTGGGGGGAGGCAGAGTATTAAGACAATTCCTCATTATTAGCTTGTAGTCTTATTAGTATTCATAACAAATAGGGCAACCAGAAAGTCTCCTCTAGCTAGTTATATATTTGGTCAGATCCATGTATGGTTGATAACAGACTTTTCCTTGATGGAAAGACTGAAGGACATATAATATAGAAGGTTTATTTGTCCTTCATCACATCACCTTTCAAAAGTTGAGTTGTTTTATATATAATAATAATAACATGATCTCACCTTTGTATATAGCACAATGAGGTTTTTATTGTTCAGTAACGTCCAACTCTTCATAATTCCATTTGGGATTTTCTTGACAAAGATATTGTAGTAGTTTGCCCTTTCCTTCTCCAGCTCATTTGTTAGATGAGGAAACTGAGGCAAACAGGATTAAGTGACTTGCCCAGGGTCACACAATTAGTATTTACTAGTCTGAGGCCAGATCAAACTCAGGTCTTCCTGACTCCAGGCCCAGAGCTTTTATCCACTTAGCTGTCTCCTAAAATGAGATTTACAAAATACCATATCCCTAACTTCTCTTAGCAACTTATAATTGAAAAAAATATTTTTAAGTAACTGCAAAAGAATATTGTGTCTTGATTCTAGGCATACTTGAGAGACAGCATGGCAAAGTGGTTATAGTTTGTGTGGAGTCTGAAATCAAGAAGAAATCAACCTTTATTAACTTATTAGCTATGTGACCATGGGCAAGGTAGACAACCTCTCTGAGCCTAATTTCCAGTGGGGCTAATAATATCTATAGTACCTGCTTGACAAGGTTGTTGAAATGATCAAATGAGATAATGTATATAAAGTGTCATATTAATATTAGTATTACTAAATATGTTGTAACTAATTTTTATTAACGTTTGTAATATTACTGCTATAACAACTTGAAAATTCACCTTTTAAATATATGATAATATTGTCTACTGGGCTAATCATAAAAAACAAAACCAAATTTATACCTTATTTTACAGTAAAGGCTTACTCTGTAGATTACTCTTGAGAACTAGGATTTTGAATGGGAGCAGAGCAGTTCATTTTATTCCCTGGATGCCTTTCCTTTGTATCAGGTTCTCCAGACAAAAATACTGGCAACTTTTCTTTTTCTTTTTTTTTAAAGTTTTTAATTTTTTTTTTAATTTTTACTGAGGCAATTGGGGTTAAGTGACTTGCCCAGGGTAACACATACTGGCAACTTTTCAATGGCCACTTATTATGAAAACATGCTGGTATATTTTCAGAGATTTACTGAATAATAGAGCTAAAGGTGACGTCAGATGTCATGTAGTTTTATGGAATCCTCTCCATGTTAAAGATGTTAAAGACCTATTCCCTATCACTTCCAAATATATGTCTTTCTCTACCTAATTATGACATTTACTTCATATCATGTGAAAAATAATATATTTATATGTTAAAGCAGTAAAATTTAGGATAGGTAGCATATGTATACATCTATTCTATACCATTCATTTAAACATAGAGAAACATTGACTTTATAGTTAGTTTTTATTTTGCAATAAATTTTAAATGCCTTTTACTTTTATGAAACAGTCATTTCTTTTTTTTATTAAAGCTTTTTATTTGTATAACATATGTATGGGTAGTTCCTCAGCATTGATCTTTACAAAGCTTTCCATTACAAATTTTACCCCCAGTCCCCTCCCTTCCCCTAGATGGCAGGAAGTCCACTACATGTTAATAATGTTAAAATACTTGACAAGTTGTGCAAGAAAAATCTTATCTACAAGAAAAAAAAAAAGAAAAACAGAGAAAGGCAACACAATGCAAGCAAACATCAATAGAGAACATGAAAATGTTATGTTGTGGTCCAATTTCATATCCCTCCCTCTGGGTATATATGGCTTTCTTCACTGAACAATTGGAACTGGTTTGAGACAATTCTTTGTTGCAGAAAGCCATGTCCATCAGAGTTGATCATCATGTATTATTGTTGTTGCAATGTATAATGATCTCCTGGTTCTGCTCGTTTCACTCAGCATCAATTCATGCAAGTCTCTCCAGGCTTCTCTGAAATCGTCCTGCTGGTCGTTTCTTACAGAGCAATAATAATCTATGACATTCATATACCATAATTTATTCAGCCACTCTCCAATTGATGGGCATCCATTCAGTTTCCATTTTCTAGCCACTATAAAAAGGGCTGCCACAAACATTTTTGCACATCTAGGTCCTTTTCCCTCTTTTAAAATCTTTTTGGGATATAGGCCCAGTAGAAATACTGCTAGATCAAAGGGTAGGCACAGTTTGATAACTTTTTGAGCATAGCTCCAAATTGCTCTCCAGAATGGTTGGATCTGTTCACAGTTCCACCAACAATGTATTAGTGTCCCAGTTTTCCCACATCCCCTCTAGCATTCATCGTTATCTTTTCCTGTCATTTTAGCCAATCTGACAGGTGTGTAGTTGTTTTAATTTGCATTTCTCTGATCAATAGTGATTTTGGAGCAACTTTTCATATGACTAGAGATGGTTTTAATTTCATCATCTGAAAATTGTCTGTTCATATCCCTTGACCACTTATCTATTGAAGAGTGGCTTGAATTCTTATAAATATGAGACAATTCTTTATATATTTTAGAAATGAGGCCTTTACAAAGAGATCTTAGAGGAGGGAAAGGGCCCCACATGTGCAAGAATGTTTGTGGCGGCCCTTTTTGTGGTGGCTAGAAACTGGAAACTGAAGGGATGCCCATCAATTGGAGAGTGGCTGAATAAATTATGGTATATGAATGTTATGGAATATTATTGCTCTGTAAGAAACGACCAGCAGGACGATTTCAGAGAGGCCTGGAGAGACTTGCATGAACTGATGCTGAGTGAAACGAGCAGAACCAGGAGATCATCATACACAGCAACAACAGTATTACATGATGATAAATTCTGATGGACATGGCTCTCTGCAACAAAGAATTGTCTCAAACCAGTTCCAGTTGTTCACTGAAGAAAACCATATACACCCAGAGAGAGGGAAATGAAATATGGACCACAACGTAACATTTTCATGATCTCTATTGACATTTGTTTGCATTGTGTTGCCTTTCTCTGATTCTTTTTTTTCTTGTAGATAGGATTTTTCTTGCATAACTTCTCAAGCATTTCAACATTATTAGCATGTAGTGGACTTCCTGCCATCTAGGGGAGGGGAGGGGACTGGGGGTAAAATTTGTAATGGAAAGCTTTGTAAAGATCAATGTTGGGGAACTACCCATACATATGTTATACAAATAAAAAGCTTTAAAAAAAAAAAAAGAAACGAGGCCTTTATCAGAACCATTAAATGTAAAGGCGATTTCCCAATTTATTCCTTCCCTTCTAATCTTGTCTGCATTAGTTTTATTTGTACAGAAACTTTTTAACTTAATACAATCAAAATTATATATCTGGTGTTCAATTAAGAGTTCCAGATCTTCTTTGGACATAAATTTATTCCATCTCCACAGGTCTGAGAGTTGAACTATACTACTTTCCTCTAATTTGCTTACAATATCACTCTTTATATCTAGATCATGAACCCATTTAGATCTTATCTTGGTGTGCAGTGTTAGGTGTGGGTCAAGCCCTAATTTCTTCCACACTAGTTTCTAATTTTCCCAGCAGTTTTCGCCGAATAGTGAGTACTTATCCCAAAAGCTGGGGTCTTTGGGTTTATCAAACACTAAATTGCTAAAGTTATTGCCTAGATTGTCCTGTGATTCTATCCTATGCCACTGATCGACTACTCTATTTCTCAGCCAGTACCAAACGGTTTTGATGACCGCTGCTTTATAATATAGTTTTAGATCTAGTACAGCAAGGCCACCTTCATCTGCCTTTTTTCCCATTAATTCTCTTGAAATTCTTGACCTTTTGTTCTTCCTAGCAACAGTCATTTCTGCATATTCCTTGCATATCACCATCCCACCTCAACTGAGACTTCCTTCATCATCATCATCATCAATTTCATCATCATCATCATCATCATCATCATCAAACAGTTCAGTGAAACCAACTGTCACAGACTATGTCTGACAGTCTATGCAATTTAATATAATCATTATCTCTCACCTATAAAGTCTTCCCACCTTTCTCTGAATTTCTCATTGTTACTGTTTCAGGAAGTTAAAAAATATTCCATGTTACAACTTATTCAGGTTGTTCTCTTGATAGCACTTACATTCTTTCCAAATTTTTGACATCACAAAAAAGTTCTTCTTGAATGTTTTGGGGGTAAACACACATATGCATATACACAAATATATATGTATAGGCATATATAGGTACATATACATGTATATATATATACATATATATCAATTTGCATATACTTTCTATTTATTTTCTTGTGAACATATTGGATCTTACCTCTTATCCCCAGCATAAAATAAGTTCTTTGAGGATAGGGATTATTTCATTTTTTGTCTTTGAATCAATAATCCCTACCACATGGTAGGTGCTTAAACAATGTTTGTTAAATTAAATTTTGTTGAATCATCTTATCAAAATGTTTAATGATTTTTTGAACGTAATTCTATATTTTTTCCCAGAATAGTTGATCCCATTTGCAACGACATCAGCAGTGTATTGATGTGCCAATTTGGTTATTTTATTTTAAATAAAGACATTGAGATATTACTTAATCACTCAAAAATATTTATCAGACCCTTCTTTACTTTATATGAAGCATGGTGTTAGGCTGTATTCTAATGGAACAAGATATGATATATATGCAAGTAGCCTTTAAAGTAATTCCTGATATTCATTTTTTATTTTTTTGAATATTATTTTATGCATTATGGGCCCTAGTAAACATTGAGTATTTAATGAATGTAAAATTGTGAGAATGCATTCTCACTGCAGATTGACAAGGTCCCCTACTTACCATTAAGGCTGTTGGCACAATTTGACTTTGCATATTTCTTCATTATTTCTTGCCATATAAGCACTCTCAGTGTAGAGTACCTGGAGTTATTTATTTATTTAAGGAAGGGTACGCTGTGGCTCTTGAGTATGTGATGTAGAGTTCAGTATTCCCCAACCTCTAAATGCTGTTGTTACAGGAAGGAGTAAGTGCTTCAACTGACTGCTACTGTTAGGCTTCAAGCAGATTCGGGAAAGAAAAATGAGACAAGAAAGAAAAGGGAGGGGTGGAAAAGGAGTGGAAAAACAAAGGGATTAGGAGAATCCAGAAAAGAAGAGACAAAGAAAAAAGTGGAAAAGAGCAGGAGAAAATGGTGGATAGTAGGAGAATAAAAACCTCTAGCAATGCAAAATGGGCAGTGTCTGGCTGTGTTCCAACATGGCAACAACAAGCTCAATTCTCCAGAGGCCATTGCTCAGGGAACTTCAGATCCCTGGAACACAGATGAGAAACAGAAAGTGATCAAAGAAAGCTTCTAAGAAGCTAAAAATTACATCGTTCGTGCTTCCAGCTGCTATATGTTACTTTCAAATTAATCCTGTAAATGCTCACAAAGAGGGCATTTACAGTAGTTGATGCCTGAGCAGAGTATTACCCAGGAGCCACTGGGCATCAGTGTATAGATAGAATGATAACCTTAGAGGGAAGAAGACTTTAGTTCAAATCCTGCCTTCAGACATGAAATTAGCTATCTGACTCTGGGTAAGTCATTTAGTCTCTCAGGCCCAGTGTCCTCAGTTACAAAATGGGGATAGCATTAGAACTTATGTCATGAAGGTATCAGGTTGTGGTAAGGATCAAGTAAGATAACATGCAAAGTGCTTTGTAAACCTTATGCTACCTAAATGCTAATTGTTATTATTTTTATATATGAGGAGTGGCTATATAGTAGGCTATATAGTATAGTAGAAAAAGTGATCATTCTGAGATAAAGAGATCACTTAAATATAACTCATGTTAGAAATATTAGAGTGAATATTGAATTTGTGATTGAAACCTATGATTGTGGGAGATGGCATAGCAACGGTGAATGGATACATAAATGAACTGGAGAGCTTGATGACTGTGGAGCCCCTACTGACTTTGGTAAGAGGGAGAATGGGCAAGAATAGTACTATTGAATAATATATATTGTTGATGTATGTGTGAATAATGTGGTGGCAAATGAGACTTCTGACCATTCATTTGTTGATGTTTCTTTCTGGAAGAGGACCATGACATCTGGGAAGTGATGCCATGACATGTAAGTGAATTGAATTTAAGTGAGGAAAAGTTGAGCAGTCACCTGCCTCACTTTTCCTTCCAGAGCCATCTGTGTCCAGTGGTCAGGATGATTAAGCTCTGGTATACCAAGCATTCTTCTAGGTGCTGGGAGATAAAAGTTTTGATAGGAAAATGCCCCAGTCTTCATGCAGTTTAGAATTGAATAGAGTTATAAAAACAAAGCAAGCAAATCCTTACTCTTTCCCCAGCACTGTGCTAAGCAATGGAAATGTAAAGATAGATCAAAAACAACCTTTTTATTCTGCAGGAGTTTATATTCTAACTGGAGACACAACATATGCTTCAATAAGTGCATAGAAGATACAGATTGAGTGGAAGGTCATTTTAGAGGATAGGGCAACAGGAGAGTAAAGAGGAACCTGAAAAAAGGATTTCTGCTCCGAGTGCTTGAATTGAGTCTTTAAGAAACTGAGGGTTTCTTAAGGAGAGAAAGTAGGATGGAAGATGTGTGAGGAAGAACAAATAAGTCAGTGTAGTTGAACCATAGCATGCATGAAAAGGAATAATATATTAAAAAACTGAAAGATATCAGATTATAAAGAACTTTAAATATCAAACCAGAGGGGAGAGGAGGGAATAAGCATTTATATAGCTTTTACTATGTGTTAGGGCTGTGCTAAGTGCTTTACAAATATTATCTCATTTGATCATCACAACAATCTAATAACTCCATTTTAGAGTTGAGGAAACTGAAGGAAACAGATAAAGTGACTTGTTTAGGATCCCCTAGGATATGAAATTGGATTTGAATCCAGGGAAGTTTTTATCAAGAGGAAATAAGCCACTGGAGTTTATTGAGTAGAAGGGTAATAGAGTCAGATTTATACTTAAGAAGGAGGTAGCCATTTGTTACCGGATAAGAAATAGAGTATCAATCAGTGGAATAAGTTAGGTTCACAGGATAAAATAGTAATGACTATAGCAATCTAGTGTTTCACAAACCCAAAGAACCCAACTCTTGGGATAAAGAACTCATTATTTGACAAAAACTGCTGGGAAAATTGGAAACTAGTATGGCAGAAATTAGGCATTGACCCACACCTAACACCATATGCCAAGAAAAGGTTGAAATGCGTTCATGATTTAGACATAAAGAATAATATTATAAGCAAATTAGAAAAAACAGGATAGTTTACCTCTCAGATATGTGGAGAAGGAAGAAATTTGTGACCAAAGAAGAACTGGAACTCATTATAGAGCACCAAATAGATAATTTTGATTATATTAAGTTAAAAAGTTTTTGTACAAACAAAACTAATGCAGACAAGATTAGAAAGGAAACAATAAATTGAGAAAAATTTTTTACATTTAAAGGTTCTGATAAAGGCCTCATTTCTAAAATATATAAAGAATTGACTTAAATTTATAAAAATTCAAGCCAGTCTCCAATTGATAAATGGTCAAAGGACAATTTTCAAATGGTCAAACAATTTTCAGATGAAAAAATTGAAACTATTTCTAGTCATATGAAAAGGTGCTTTAAATCACTATTGATCAGAGAAATGCAAATTAAGACAACTTTGAGGTACTACTATACATCTCTCAGATTGGCTAAGATGACAGGAAAAAATAATGACAAATGTTGGAGGGGATGTGGGAAAACTGGAACACTGATACATTGTTAGTGGAACTGTGAACGTATCTAGCCATTCTAGAGAGCAATTTGGAACTATGCTCAAAAGGTTATCAAACTGTACATACCCTTTGATCTAGCAGTATTTCTACTGGGCCTGTATCCCAAAGAGATTTTAAAAGAGGGAAAAGGACCTAGATGTGCAAAAATGTTTGTGGCAGCCCTTTTTGTAGTGGCAAGAAACTGGAAACTGAATGGATGCCATCAGTTGGAGAATGGCTGAATAAGTTATGGTATATGAATGTTATGGAATGTTATTGTTCTGTAAGAGATGACCAGCAGGATGATTTCAGAGAGGTCTGGAGAGACCTCATGAACTGATGTTGAGTGAAATGAGCAGAACCAGGATTTCACTGTACATGGCAATAAGACTATATGATGATCAATTCTGATGGATGTGGCTTTTCTCAACAATGAGGTGATTCAGGCTAGTTCCAATAATCTTGTGATGTTGAGAGCCATTTACCCCCAAAGAGAAGACTGTGGGAACCATGTGTGGATCACAACATAGCATTTTCACATTTTTTTTGTTGTTTGCTTGAATTTTCTTTTCTTTTCCAATTTTTTTTCTTTTTGATCTGATTCTTCTTGTGCAGCAAGACAATTGTATAAATACGTATGCCTATATTGAATTTACATATTTTTTTATTATGTTTAACATATATTGGATTACTTGCCATGTAGGAGAGGGGGTGGGGAGAAGAGGAGAGGAAATTGGAACACAAGGTTTTAGAAAGTTTAGTGACTACAGTAAATAATAACAGCAATTACAAGGAGATATGGCACCCTGATTAAATTCATTTGAGTGAGGGGTGGTGGATGTGGAGAAGGTTCAGTTCTAAGGTATAATCACTGCTATGCATAATTGAGTTAGACTAGTGACAGAAGTCATGGGACTTGAGGGGATTGAGGACCTCCAGATTCAATACCACCATGGTGTTCAGCTGGAGCATGGGTAGGAGTGGAGAAGGATGACAGGACCATGTGAACCAGATACTGAATTTATAAGGGAGGAAGGGATATGACTCAGCCATCCAAAGAGTACATCACAAGGATTGGGATGTGGCAAAGAAAGCTTGACAAGCACTCAGCAACATTTCCTACTCCCAATTTCTATACTTCCCTTTTCTAACACATAGATTTTTTAAAAAATATAGCTAAGCCTGTAATTCCCTTAGTATGGGGAATTTTCAGTGAAGAACTTCCTCTACCAGGACAGACTGACATAATCTCACAATTTATAGAATTTGAGAATTGCTTAGGGTATTGACATATTAAGTGATATTGTCACTAGTGATATTGTTACTAGAATTCCTCTTAAACAGATGAATAAAGTTACATGATGAGTCTGTGTCAGAGACATAATTGAACTCAGATCATCCTGGTTCTGAGGCCAATTCTTTTATCTACAACTCCATCCCATCTCTGGAGATTTCCCTCTCCATTTCTACTGATTTTACAATGGTGTTGAACATTGCCTTGTGGAAATGGGTAAACTGTGGAGTCGCTTTCCCTACAAATCTTTACATTTAAGAAAGGTATCTTTCTGAATGACATAGTTCAAATTGAGCACTATGATGAGGCAAGGAAATAGACCTAATGAATTGTAAACATCCTAAACACCCCAGGCATTCTGGAATTTTTTTATTCAGGTAGCTGTCCCATTGTGGGGAGGATGGAAGTTAGATATTGTATGGTTCTGCCTAATACAAAGTCTTGGACTTCTTGTGCTAGTTCTAACTTTGACAAGAACATGTTCTAGAAAGAGACTGACCATTAACAAATAGGGATCTCAGCTTTCAGTTCAATTAAATTCAATAATTTTATAAAGCTTTTTATTATGTTTTGATTGTACTATTGCAATAGATTTTTAATTGGTCTACCTGCATCTAGTCTTTCTCCTCTCCAATCCATTCTACCCATAGTTGCCAAAGTGTTTTTCACAAAGTATGAATTTGACCATGTAACTCTTCTACTCATAAATTGGCTCCCTGTGCCTCTAGGATCAATTTTAAAGCTTTCTATTTTGTTTTTAAAGTCATTCAAACCTTTTCCCAGCTAACTTTTCAAATATATTATAACATTCCTCTTTTTGTACTGTGTTGTTTAGCAAAATGTTTCTCTGGATACCTTCCTTCTCTTTCTAAGAGGTGGAGATTAGGAAGAGGTAAAGTACACAGGCTGTCCTCATACCTGGAGGGCACCTCTTCCTTATCTCTACTTAGAATCTCTGGTTTCTTTCAAGTCTCCATTCAGGTTCTGCCTTCTATATAAAGCATTTTCCTGATGTCCTTCCTATTTGCTAGTTCTACCTCTCCCCCATTTTACCTGGCATTTATTTTACATATACTTAATTTTGCATCTGCTAACTTCACTGCAAGTTCCTAAATTCCTCAAGGGCAGGAGCTACTTTATTTTTGTTTTTGTAAAAAGTCCAGCAGAGTGTTTGGAACTCAATAAATGCTTAATAAATGCCTGTTGATAGGTACCAGCACTAAGTGCTAGAAAAGTGAAACAGTCCCTGCTGTCAAGGGGTTTATATTCTTACCAAGAGAGGTGCACCCCATGTTCTGAGAGAGGATATATCTCAAATTGGGAATAGACACAAACAACTGGAGGAATCAGGTAAGACCTCTTGAAGGAGATTACACTTGAAGGGAGTCACATTCCATTTTCTGGGTCTCAGTTTTCTTGTCTGTAAAATGAATGTTGCACTGAAGACCCATAAGATAATTTTCTACTCTAAATCCCATGATTCCAGGAAGGGGGCAGGATAATAAGATGGAAGTTAACATAAATTAACTTATTAACAGCCGTGATTTATACATTAGTCAATCAACAAATATTTATTAAAAATTCATGAGAAAAAACATATCACATAGAAAAAGAATAGTTTATGACATAGACACAAGAACTAAAGCCACACAGTAATTTAGAGCTATTTAGAATGTAGGTAAAATTTTTTACATAGCTAGCTAATGGATCTTTGTGGGTGAGCATCATTGAATTGTAGGAAAAACAGTATAATGATTCTCAATATTTATGATACTGTCACTTTTTAAAAAAAAGATTATTTTCAGTGTAGTCCAGTTAAGGTTAGCATAGGTGTAGGATTTTATTTTTACTAGACTATTTACTAGTCTATTTGACTAGACATGGAATTTCCTTGGTTTATGAAATTTCTAGAATGAAAATTTCTCTCACATATTTAGATCCTTCTCTGTAGCTTGTAGACTTTAGCAGTTCCTGGCTCCATGGTTAGAGTGAGCATAGGTCCTGGAATTAGATAGACATAAGTTCAAATGTAGTCTCAGAAACTTACTAGTTATAGGACCCTGGACAAGTCACAAATTTTTGATACTTCTGTTTATTCAGCTTAAAGTGGAAATCATTGTAACAACCACCTCTTGGAGTCGTGGTAGATTTCAAAAGAGGTATTTGTGAAGTGCTGAACCTGGTGTTGGGTAAATAATGGGTGACTAATAAGTGTTTGTTACCTTTGACTTTGAGAATTCCTTGGTGGCACTTAGAGTGAAATTTAGAGGTTAAGTTGGGACTAGATCGAGCAATGGATAGAGCACTGGTCCTGGAGTTAGGAAGACCGCACTTCAAATCCAGCCTCAGATACTTACTAGCTGTGTGACCCTGGGTAAATCACTTAATCCTGCTTACTTCAATTTCTTCATTTGTCCAATGAGTTGGAGAAGGAAATGGCAAAGCATTCTAATATTTTTGCCAAGAAAACCCCAAAGGAATTACAGAGTTTGTTCTGACTGAAATGACTCAACAACAAGAAGGGAGGCTAATGACTTGCACAAAGTGACAGCAAATAGGAATCAGAGATGGGATCTGAATCCAAATTTTCCAGTCTTCACAGGCTGGCTCTAATCTGCTAAACTAAGACTGCCTCTCTGTTATATATTTTAGGGGGAAAAACCTGTAGAAAATGGTTAAAATAGGAATATTTGGGCACTTAAAGAATTTGCCTGAGTTCTCTGTAAAGTTCACATTTGATGCCTCCTCTCAATACTAAATAAATGAATCCTTATTGTATTGCTGAAAAGAATGCACAAAAAAATAGGCCAAGAATGGGCTAACATGTGTCTGTGAAGAAGCAGTGAAGCAGGTCAGGTCTAAGAAATGAGTCTGAAGCTGGGCAGTGCCTTTGGCACTGAGAAGGCAGTAGGCTACCCTCCTCTTGTGCTCATCTCCTCACCAGAGAGCTGCTTTCATTTACAAGGGGCCCACCATAAAGATCATGGGGAAGAAGAATAAACTTTGGTGGATGGGTTTTCCAAAATGCATATAAAGCACATATTTATGTACATATATACTGAGACCTTTATATACACATATGGATAGGAATTAAACTTATTTCATTGGTGTGTGTGCATACATACACACACATCACAGTGTATATGTACCAATGTGGCAAATATATGTGTACATGTATGCATATATACATACATGTATGCACACACATGTACCTATATGTATATATGTTAATACATCAACTTATACTATATATCTATTATGTGTATATAATACATGCCAATTAATATGCATTTATATATGTGCATACATACATAATATACTTATGCACATATACATACTAAACCATACATATAGATATGCCTTCAAGAAAAACTAAACTGGACTTGGTCAAGAGAATAATAATATATCTTCAATTATTTGAAAGGTGGAAGGGAGGTTGGACATTATGTCTTTTTGAAAGAAGATAAATAGGCAGAATTCTGTGAAAAATTCAGTGCACTACATGTCAGATGCTAGTAATAATCATTTGTTTCTTTTCACTTCACTGAAACTTGAACAATAGAAATTAAGCTGTAGCTTGTGAGATTTAGATTAGTCACAGTAGAAATATTCAATTGATTTATAAAACTGAAATGGAATGTTTCTAAGGATGGTGCCATCTTGGAGATAGCTTGGTGTAGTGGAAATAGTGCTGGATTTGGAATCAGATCCAGTCCCTGATCTGCTATTTGCTACCTGTGTGACCTTTGGTAAGATGCTTAACTTCCATGAGCCTCAGTTTCCTCATCTGTAAAATGAGACTACATGACTTTAAATGTCCTGTCCATCAATAAATCTAGAATTCTGTGATTATTTGGTTTGGGGTTGGAACTGGATGAGAAGAGGCAATAGATTACATTCTCATCAGTCTGTAATGTTATATCTGTGAAATTAAGGGTTAGAAATTAGATTGTAAATTCTATTCCATAAAGAAATCTCATGGTTCTTTGAGCTTAGTTCCTTTGCTTTTATATAAGAGAACTAAACTCATGCAGGTTGAAGTTTAAGTAGAGTCAAACTCATGAACAACCTCTAGTCTGCTTCTGTCCCAACATTTACAAAAGAGCCATTGTAGTCATATTATGAAAATCCCTGAGTTGTTGACATAGAAAGAACAAATACAAATTTGCAGTTTATTTTGCATCTCATTTGCCCATGTATTCACAATTCAGGCACATAAGAATTCCCCAAATTTAACCCTTTTCCCCTAACACTCTAGAAAAGTCTTTCCTAAATCAAGTCTTACATTTGGGCTCCAATTTATTATGAATGAGAAGCAAAAAATTCTCAAAACAAAATTGGCTTTAGTTCACTTTACTATAAATTATATATAATACATTTGCCATATAACTTTTGAATCCAAATAAACAAATCATGGGAATCTTTGGATCTCATAAATAAGTCCTAGGGAGCTGGCTGGGGAAAGTGGAGATTAAATGTTTAGAGTTATTATTACATCAGAATAATGTTTTCAAATAATTTAAAATACAAAAGATTTAAAATAAAATAAAATAAAATACACAGAATTACAAAGCAAATCAATTATACTGAATTACAATTGTCAAAATAAAACTAACTTACAGACTAGTTTATGCATGCTCTAAAATTATGTAAATTTCAGAGAAGGTGAGGATCTACCTTGGTAAAGAGATTTTTCTCATTCTGAAGTTCCCTATACAAATGAAATTACGGACCCAGCCCCAGACCCTATTCAACCTCCTTGTCCTTTATAGGTGCTTTACTTATGTTGGACCTCAGTAACAAACTGCTTTCACATGATTTATTTAATTTGGTTCTGCAACAACCCTGTTAGTTAAATAGTATAAGTATTATCATCTACATTGTACAGATGAGGAAACTGAGGCCCATTTTCATTCAACTTAACAAGTATTAATTAAGTAGCTATGAAGCATAAGGCAACAAGAATAAAAAGAGAAAAGGAGCTTGCATTTTAGTGAAAGGATATAATTCTGAATACAGCATTAATAGGAAAAAGTAAATGCAAGGTAATTTGAAGGAAAAGGTAGCATTGATAAGGAGGAAGGTCAGGAAAACTTTCTGGGAGAAAATGATGACTGAATTGAGCATAGAAGAAAGGTAAAAATCCTAGGAGTTCTAATGAGAACGGCATGTCTTTTTTGGAATGCAAGATAGTCTGTGTACAGGAATGGAGGTGAGAGATGAAGAAATGGCTTCACCAAAGATCAAATAGACAAGTTTGACTGGAATAGAGTGTATGAAGGGAAGCAATGTGAAATAGTCTGGAAAACTGACTAGAGTTAGATTGTGAAGAGGAGCTTGAAATGACAAGCTGAAGGAGTTTGTATTTTGTTCTAGCAGCAAATGGGAGTCACTGAAGATTCTTGAGTTGTGAAGTGACCTGCTGAGATAAAGCAGCTAAATGACTTGCTGGAGATTCACAAAGCCAGGATTAGAAGCCAGGGCTATTGCTTTTGAGTATAATGCTCTTTATATATTATACCATACATAGTGTCCATTGGACCAAAAAATAATGTTAACATTTTCAAGATATGACCTGCATCACATTCAGACATGGGGGGATAAGAAATGCCATGTCAAAGAATAGCCTCTTAAGTTGGCATGAAGCATAAGTCTTAGTTTGGAAGCCTAATTTTGCTACTTTTTAGTTGCTTTGGGAAATTCACTTAATTCTTTTAGGATTTAGGACCCAGTTTATTTGCTTTGTAAAATGAAGCGATTGGACTACATGATGTCTAAGATCCCAGCAACATAAAAGTGAATTATCAAAAAGACAGCTAAATTGAAGTTATCCAAACTCAAAGAGGCTAAGACTTTTCCATAAAATTTAAGTTGTTTGCATTTACCAGAGTTGCTTCTATTTGTTGCTTAGCAGAGATGTAACTAGGAATTTTTCCAGGGAGTCCATGGGAGACATTATCATCCTATGAGAGGGAGTGTAGCCCATTCTGTTGGGGACTGTAGGAAGAAGCAGGAGAAACTCCCCTTTAAAATCTTTGGATTCCTCAAAGCTTCAGTTTTCTTATCTGTAAAAAGGGGAAATAATATTTGCACTAGCCACCTCTCATATGATGCTATGAGGAAAGTACTTTGTCAAATATAACTTGCTATATAAATGCCAGTTATTAAGTAAAAATAGAATAGCTTTCTACAGAGAGAAAACTAAAATGAAATATGTTGGTAGTTATCATTATATTTTGTTATCCAAAGGGAAGCAGACCCTTTGTGCTTAGGAGTCTTAGATAGGATGGGCTTTGATGTGCAATTTTGAAATCTGAGAGTAATGAATGTTTCATTAGCCATAATATACAGAGCATGGCACTCTGGAGAAGCCATCCACATTTGGTTGAATGTCACTTGTAATGGGAAGAACTTTGAGTGCTACCTCCCCTAGGGTGTTTGCAAACACACACTCACACCTGTGAGGGGGAACAGATGACTGTTTGTCACTTTTGTCACTTCAGCTGAAAATTCCAGGTTGGAAAAAGAAATTTTAAATGCCAATAATGTTAGAAGTTCATGTAGGATGATATCAGATAGCTTGGTGCCTGTGCTTTCATACTATTCGAAATTATGCCCATTGAATCTACAGAAATAAAGTGTACTTTGTAAAATATCCCCATGTGTAAAAATTCTCAACTTCTCAAAACAGATAAAAATAGGAGTAAACAAGGGGAAGACATGTTTTGTTTGAAATCAGAATCCTTTATTTTGAGTATTTGTTACTTCAGGTGTTTGTGACACAGTAAGCTCCATCATACTATAGCTTTATTTATGGTGCCTTTTATAGTCTCACTCTGGTTGAAAGAGCTCAAGACTGCAAGTCAGGAGAAATGGATTCAAAATTTGGTTCTACTGCCAAGTCTCTTTGTCTCTTTTTTAAACTTCTCTGGTCCTTTTTTTTTAAAAGTGATTCAATCAGATAAGATGGGTTTTTCACATCTAAAATTTCAGTTTCTAAAGGCAATTTTTCAAAATCTAACTCCTTGAGTAAAGTGCTGTATCAATTGAGAATTATACCACATATTAATAGAGTTTGGAAGGAATGGGAGAGCAAAAAGATTTTCCTTGTTATACCTCTCTTACACCAGCAAGGTCTTTATGCCTTTGAAGGTATTTAACTTGTAAAGGAACAGAACCAATTTTTTCATTTGGCTCCCGGAGAGGGTCTTCTTTCAAGTAGTTGTATAGTCAACACAAATTGCTTTACAGGCATTCAATTCAATTAAACAGACTTTTAAAAAAAGTGCACATTATGTGCATGGTGCTGTGATAGATACTAAGGATAAAGATAAATCAAGATAAATGAAATGATCTCTGCTTTAAAAAACATAAATTCTATTGGACTAATACAATTTGAACACAGATGAGTTAATACAAGCATACATAAAAGAATATAGTACCAAATGAAAGAAAAAGACAGACAAACAGAGACAGAAAGAGACATGGAGGGAGGGAGGGAGAGAGACTACACTTTTGAAGATTTATAGGAATTCTAAGAGGTGGAGGTCATGAAGAAATACAGTCCAGATATCAGGAGCTTCCTTGCAAAGCATGGAGTTGGGAAATGGAGTATCACAAATATTTGCCTCCACTCAGTTTACTAAATGCTTCAGTTCCTTGAAAGATGTGCTTATTTTAAAAAGTCATATTGTTGCCTATTTAAAAGTATATCATAAGTACTATTTTAATTAGAATTAATAGCCAGTGAAAACAATTAGTGTGATAAATCATAAGAAATCAGAGCCATAAGTAGTGTGGGACCATCAGGACTGATTTAGTAAGACAAGGAACTATGGGAGAATCAAAGGGTGTATTTCTAATCCAGAGACTGATGGACTACCATCCCTGGAACCAAAAACTTTCACTTTTCCATCTTTCTATACTATTTAACCTGATGCTGATCCTGGGATAGGACCCCAAGGTACTGGTGTTGTGATGCCTCTCTCTTGAAACCTTCCATCTATTCCACCCAACAGAATGGGCTGCTTTCTTTTCTGGCATGTACATCCAATTGGATTGCTCTCCCAATGCCTTATTTCTTATTTCTGCCCCAGCAAGCAAATTTCTAGCTATATTTGTTGCTGCTGAATCATTTCAATAGTATCTGACTCTTCATGACTCCATTTAGGGTTTTCTTAGCAAAGATACTGAACTAGTTTGCCATTTCCTTCTCCAGCTCATTTTACAGATGAGGAAACTGAGGCAAATGGAATTAGGTGACTTATCCAGGATCACACAGCTAGTAAGTGTCTGAGACTGGATTTGGACTCACAAAGATGAATCTTCCTCATCCCAAATTCACTGTGCTACATAGCTGCCCCCTTTAGTAATGATAAGTGGAAATATATTTTATGGCAGATTCTTGTCCTCTTTAGGACTGGGTGGCTTAAGTTGACAATCTTTTTGGTGATTCATTTTACATCTCATAGTTCTTCTTTTTAGCTTTCAGAAGCATTCCTATTCCAGGGTCTGTATTTTAAAAGTAACTGTCAGTATGATGGAAGCAGTACCATTGAAATCACAGCAGAGCACATAGAGATGAGAATACATCAGCTGCATTAAAATGTTTAGCAGAGATCTGTACCAGCAGGCTTTCACAAACATCTAAGGAACAAGAGTATTTTAGCCTAGACAATAAAATAAACAGAACAAAATGGATAGAAAACTTGGAAAGACAGAAGCCTTAAAGTAATGCTGGTCTTATGGGTTTTTTATCCTTTCCCCCCCTCCCATAATATATGAAGGATACTGGTAAATAATTAGCATACTAATGGGTTGGCAAGGTTTAAAATGGAACTAAGACCTTGTGTTCCATTATTGCTTCTGGATTCCTGCCCATAACATTTCTACTGTTACTTAAGAGTTACAACAGAAGTGAAGGAAATGGAACATAAGCAGGGAACATATTCAGGCTGGCCCAAGGCAACATCATGAAAGAGTTTGATTTTTCATTGATACAGCAATACCTAGAATTACCTCTTCTACCTGTTATTATTGTTATGTCATTTCAGTGATGTCCAACTCTTCATGAGGCAAACATGGTTAAGTAATTTGCCCAAACAGCTAATAAGTGTCTGATGCCAGAGTGTTCTGGATTCCAAGCACAGTGCTCTACCCGCTAAGCCATCCAGTTGCCCCTCTGTTGCCTCTGAAACTTGCCATAGGGCAAGTAGCATGAAAAACAGACTCTCTTGTTGCTTTTGGCATGATGGTGATGGCAGAAGCATGTGTGCATGTGTGTGTATACCACCTTATTGGAGTATACAGATATAGGACCCTCTTTTTTTTTCTGAAGGCTGACCAAAAGGAATTGGGCCATTTGTCTGCTTCCTATTTTATCCTTGATAATTAAGTCAATCCATGACTGGCAACCTAGAAGCCTGATTGGGGTTTAGGGGGCAGAGTGGAATACCTAACAATAAATAAATGCTTTTGGGGAGAGGTCTGAAAGAGGTTTTAAATCAATCTCCCTCAAATCCTGAAAGTATACTTTTTGATCTGAATGAAAAGGTCCAACTGCTTTATTTTATAGAAGAGTAAAATGAGGCCCTAGAGAAAGGAAATGACTTGTGCAAAGTCATAGAAAAAACCTCATCCAATTTTTGCTGAAATTTGAGCTGAGCTGGAGTGGAGTCAAGAAGAACCCAGATCTTATGGACTGACAAACTGTTAGATCTGGAGGGGAGTTTTAAAATACAATGTCCAATGCTTCTCTCCATTTTCTATAAACAGAGGGGAGAGGGGCCAGAGTTAATCAGAGCAGGAGATGTATGGAACCCACACTTTTCAGCAAGATTGCTGAAATTTGGCCTTCCGTGGGGATCATGGCATGCCGGGCCTTCCAAAGTAGGATTGTCAAGTATTTTTAAAATTTCCTGGAGAAAGGAAAAGTCAGGAACTATACAAAGTAAACTAAAAATACTTTCCACACAAATAAAGTCAGACCTAATCAACTGGAAAAACATTAAGTACTCATGGGTAGACTGAGCGAATATAATGAAAATGACAATACTACCCAAACTAATTTACTTATTTAGTGCCATACCAATTGAACTCCCAAGAAATTATTTTACAGATCTAGAAAAAATAGTAGCAAAGTTCATTTCAAATTAAATTCAAAGAATTTCAAGGGAATTAATGAAAAAAAAAGGCTGATGAAGGTGGCCTTGCTGTACCAGATCTAAAACTGTATTATAAAGCAGCAGTCATCAAAATCATTTGGTACTGCCTAAGAAATAGAGTAGTTGATCAGTGGAATAGGATAGGATCACAGGACAAACTAAACAATAACTATAGCAGTCTAGCATTTGATAAACCCAAAGACCCCAGCTTTGGGGATAAGTACTCACTATTTGACAAAAACTGCTGGGGAAATTGGAAACTAGTATGGAAGAAATTGGGGCTTGACCCACACCTAACACCACATACCAAGATAAGATCTAAATGGATTCATAAAGACATAAAGAGTGATATTATAAGCAAATTAGAGGAACATAGGATAGTTTACCCCTCAGATCTGTGGGGAAGGATAGAATTTGTGTCCAAAGAAGAACTGGAACTCTTAATTGATCCCCAGATAAATAATTTTGACTACATTAAGTTAAAAAGTTTTTGTACAAACAAAACTAATGCAGACAAGATTAGAAGAGAACGGATAAATTGGGAAATCATCTTTACATTTAAGGGTTCTGATAAAGGCCTCATTTCCAAAATATATAGAGAATTGTCCCATATTTATAAGAATTCAAGCCACTCTCCACTGGTCCATTTCTCTGATTTTTTTCTTATAGATATGATTTTTCTTGCACAACAATGATAAGTGTGGAAATATGCATACATATATTCGATTTGTCAAGTATTTTAACATAATTAACATGTAGTGGATTTCCTGCCATCTAGGGGAGGGGTGGGGACTAGGGGGGAAAATTTGTAACAGAAAGCTTTGTAAGGGTTAATGTTGAAGAATTACCCATACATATGTTTTGCAAACAAAAAGTTTTAATTAAAAAAAAGACAACTCTGAGGTAGCACTACATACCTGTCAGATTGGCTAAGATGACAGGAAAAGATAATGACAAATATTGGAGGGGATGTGGGAAAACTGGGACACTGATACATTGTTGGTGGAACTGTGAATGGATCCAAACATTCTGGAGAGCAATTTGGAGCTATGCTCAAAAAGTTATCAAACTGTGCATACCCTTTGACTCAGCAGTGTTTCTTTTGGGCTTATATCCTAAAGAGATCTTAAAGGAAAGAAAGGGCCCCACATGTGCAAGAATGTTTGTGGAAGCCTTTTTTGTAGTGGCTAGAAACTGGAAACTGAATGGATGCCCATCAACTGGAGAATGGCTGAACAAATTATGGTATATGAATGTCATGGAATATTATTGTTCTGTAAGAAACAACCAGCAGGATGATTTCAGAAAGATCTGGAGAGACTTGCATGAACTGATGCTGAGTGAAATGAGCAGAACCAGGAGATCATTATACACAGCAACAACAATATATATGATGATCAAATCTGATGGACATAGCTCTCTTCAACAATGAAATGTTTCAAACCAGTTCCAATTGTTCAGTGAAGAAAGCTATATAATCACCCAGAGAGAGGGATGTGAATGTGGACCACAACATAACATTTTCATGCTCTCTATTGATGTTTGCTTGCATTATGTTTTCTTTCTCAGATTTTTTTCTTGTAGATCTGATTTTTCTTGCATAGCAAGATAACTGTATAAATATGTATACACATATTTGATTTGTCAAGTATTTTAACATAATTAACATGTAGTAGACTTCCTGCCGTCTAGGGGAGGGGTGGGGACTAGGGGGGGAAATTTGTAACAGAAAGCTTTGCAATGTTGAAAAATTACCCATGCATATGTTTTGCAAATAAAAAGCTTTGATAAAAAAAAATTCCTGGAGAGGCAAATTCCCTACCTCAGTTAGATTACTCTAGATGTGAAGAAGACTATATAAAGCTGCTAGGGAACACCCCTCACTTTACAGATGGAACAGATACCCAGAGAAGGTGACTTGCTTAGGCTCAAACAGCAGTGGGACCACAGTTTGAAACAAGGCGAGAGAGAGAAAGAGAGAGAGAGAGAGAGAGAGAGAGAGAGAGAGAGAGAGAGAGAGAGAGTTGGAAAGGGTGTCAGAGGTCATCTTATCCAACTCCTTTATTTTACAGATGAGACAATTGAGCTATGGGCAGCTGGGTGGCACAGTTTGGGTCTTCCTGAGTTTAAATCTGGCCTCCGACACTAACTGTGTGATTCTGATCAAGTCATTTAATCCTGTTTGTCTCAATTTCCTCATCTGTCAAATGAGCCATAGAAGAAAATGGTAAACCACTCCAATATCCTTGCCAAGAAAACCTCAAATAGGATCATAGAGTTGGACACGACTGAAATGACTGAACAACAGCAGCTATAGGTATAGATTGTTGCTTATTGTACAAACTATTAGTATCTACTAAACAATACATATAAAAACAGGTCATCATGGGACTTGAAGTATAAAGAACATATGAACATATTTGCATAAAATTGAGCTTGGTGGGAAGACAAGGATTGCACTGATCATTTTTTGCATGTATAAAATAAAGAGGTCAGAAATGTTTTATATAAGCTATTTCAGGAAAAACAAATAGTTACTGCCCCTTTTGCAGATTAAGCAGTTCCTTACTTCCTCCCTTCAAGTGAGTTGGCTCCTTTTCTCTTTGCATTGTGAGTTCGCTATTTGTTTTCCTTTTTCTTCTTGCCAGTCTTTCTTTAGATGGATTTCCTGTCTTCCTGGATCTTTAGTGTTCCCTTTCTTTGTTCTTCCTCTGCTTCAAGTTGTTTGTGATATGTGCCTATGCATATTATTTTATTTATGATGCTTTTAATTATTTATAACATTCTTTTTCTTTTTTTGGACTTTGATTTTCTGCTTAGGCATTGTCATTCTCTGACTCTTTGTTAATGTTACATGGCCTACTATTTTAACTTCCTCCTTTAACAGTCCTTTTTCATCTTCAGCATTCTCTTTTTAATTTTTTAAAAGACATTTTAAGGATTTTTGGGAAATTGCTTGATAAATCTCAAGGTCTGGAGTAGTTGTTCTCAAAGTGAGACTCCCTCGGGGGCCTTTGAGGTAAAAATTACTTTTTATAATAACACAAATTCTTTTTAATTTCTAATATGATAAAAATCAATTTATCTATCTCTATGTATATATCTGTTTACCTAAATAACTCACATAAACAAAAGCTCTTTGAAATTCTGAATAATTTTTAAGAGAGTAAATTATTTGTAAAACCAAAAAATGGGCAGCTGGGTGGGTGCAATAGCTAGAAAGCCAAGCCTAAAGTCCAAAAAACGTATCTTCCTGAGTTCAAATCTGGCCTCAGACATTTACTAGCTGTGTGATGCTGGCAAGTCACTTACCCCTATATGCTCTAATTTCCTCATCTTTAAAATGAGCTGGAGAAGGAAATGGCAAACCACTCCATTATCTTTGCCAAGAAAATTCCAAGTGGGGTCACAAAGAGTTAGACATGACTGAAACCACTGAACAACAACAACAAAAAGAGCAAAAGAGCATCTCTCCCTTATCTTCTTATTTTCAGATTGGCATATAATAAATCTTTTTAATTATAATACTTAGCCTAGAATCTTAGTTGTCTCATAGCTACTGGTAAGCAACAGTCTACTTGTTTCCCTCTAGTTGAATGCCATTAGGGTCTTCTTTCTTGTCAAATGGAGAGTTTATTCAATTTTATACTTAAATTCTTAGTTGGAATCTTTAGAAAAGTGAATTATATTAGAATCACTAGTTTCCTATTTAGTGAATTATTATGTCTCATTTTATCTATACACTCAGCTTCTGGCCTAGTTCAGGTTCTTATTAATTCTTAAGTGCACTGTTAAATAGCCTTTTAATTCATTTCCATGTTTCCAGTCTTTCTTCTCCAATTCATCCCCAACAATATTGCCCAGTTGATTTTCTTAAAATGTAAATCTAAATGTCACCTTTCATTCCCTCCTCCTCCTCCTATTTGTCTTTCACCCCCTTCCTTCTCTTTCCTCCCTTCCTTCCTCCCTTCCTTCCTTCCTTCCTTCCTTCCTTCCTTCCTTCCTTCCTTCCTTCCTTCCTTCCTTTCTTCCTTCCTTCCTTCTCTTCCTTCTCCTCTTCTTCTTTTTCTTCTTCTTTTCTTCTCCTTCTCCTTTCATCTCACAGTGATTCATGTAGTCCAAGAAGGTCAAAAGTAGAAAGTTTCCATCACTAAAATATTCATAGCAGCATTTTTTTATATATTTTTAAAACAAAAAATTAAAAAGAAAGAGAGGAGAAAATAGATAGTTAAGTAAAATCAATTTTGAAGCATATGCAAAATCCCATACTTGGTCTTCTATCTATAAAAAGAAGGTGGAAAAGTGAAATTTCTCTTTTCTTTTTTCAAATCTAGAATTGATTTTTATTTTACAATGTTCAGTTTCATTTTGTCATTGTTTTTTTCTAATTACATTGTTCAGTAAGAGAGAGAGAAGGAGAGGGGGGGAGAAAGAGAGAAAGAGAAGGGGAGAGAGAGAGAGAGAGAGAGGTAGCTTTCCTGATTTTGCTTCTTTGACTTAGTATCAATTCACCTGTTTGTTCCTCTGTGTTCTTCATATCTGTTATTTTTTTTTACAATGCACTAATATTCTGTTATATTCAGTGATCATAGTTTGTTCAACTATTCCTCAACTGATAATCACTTACTGTGTTTCCAGTTCTTTTTTCAATATATCATCTCCATGTAAGCTATCCTGTATTCCTAGAATGCTTTTGTTCCTTATCTCTGGCTTGTTGATTTCTTAGAAGATCACCTTGGGTGCCACTTTTTATGCAAAGTTTTTCCTGCTCCCTCACATTGTTAGTATTTCTTTCCTCCTTATCATATTTTGTTTTTACTTTTTCTATTTCCTCGTAGAAGATAAGCTCTTTGAAGGCAGGAGCAGTTTTTTATTATTTTTCTTTTATCTCCTGTATCTCGTTTAGTGCCCTGCACATAGTAAGTAGTTGATATTTATTGCTTTGAATATAATTTGAATGTATGCAGTAGCTGTTTCATTAACACTCTGCTAAATTCAGTTAGATTCCAGACCTAGTTAAGTTTAATTTCCAAGCTATTTCTAGTGTTCTTTGGATCTGTGAGATTGTATATACTTCCCTGGGCTGCTTCAGCTTAGTATTATTTATTTAGTCCCTTAGGTTCACCATATTTGGGAACTGTATTCCTCAGGCTGCTGAAGACCAAGAAAGGAGGAATTGACAAAAGTTCTAAGAGAAGAATGGGTTTGTTGTTGTTTGTGTAAGCTACATCTTCTAAGTTTATAATAGAAATCCTGTCTTCAGATTCTTATAATGGACCAAAAACAAAGGGAAATTTCATGAGCTCTACTTCTTTATGATTTTGAAATTTAGAATTAGGGAAAAACCATCTCTATTTACCTTTCAAGTAGATACTTTTTTGTAGGGGTTCTTAACTTTGGGTCCATGAATTTATTCTTTAAAAAATTATAACTATACTTTACCATCCCATATATAATATATATGTATGTGTATTTAACAATCCTATATATTTTGTTTCACACATTTAAATACATTATTCTGAGAAGCCTATAGGCTTTATCACACCCCAAAAGAGCAAAAAAAGGTTAAGAACTTTTGTCATAGTAGAGTAATATAAAGTGTAGGGACTGAGTATACTTTGGAGAGATAGGGGAAACCACACTGACAAAAAACTGATGAGTCAAATGAATTTTTAATGTGAATCATTTCTTCAGAGTATCTCCGAGCTCTTCCCCTCCAATCTCTTTCATGGCTATGTCTGATGAATGTGTTAGGTTAATCAACACAATTTTTTTTAACAATTCAGTATTATTTATTATAAGATAGGAAGTCTCTCTTAAGTAGTCAGCTGTAAGTTATATTTAAATGTCTATTAGAAATCCAGGTTGAATGTCTTTGAATGCTATAAATAAGCTATAAATTCTTGGGGAAATGGAATTGGTAAGGTCATAATAGTGGGATTATGGTGTAAAACTACCAGTTTCTAGAGTGGGATTTTCTAATTTTAAGACTATCTTTCTGTCAATTTCTGCCAGTGGAATAGAAGTTTGAGAATTCGAAGTTCTATGATAACAAAAGGAAGAAAAACATTAAGGCAAACTTGGGGTAGAGGGGAGAGGTAATTTAGAGCAAACTGGTGGCAGCTGGTGGGGTGGGGGGAGGAGACTAGGTGATATGGTGAGTCCTAAGAAATCGAGAGCCACAAGGCTGACCAAGGAAGAATGAACCAGTCCAGACTGGAAAAACAAAATAGGTTAAAGTCTCCATGTAATCACTATTGTGATTAATGGCCATAACTACAGGCCTCTGAATTTCCCAACCTGGGGGAAATAGGAAGACTCAAGTTAAAACATACACACACACACACCCCTTAAACAAACAAACAAACAAACAAACAAAAAAACAGTGAATAAACAAAACAAAAATTTTGGAAATGAGGTGACCTTTTTTTTTTATTAAAGCTTTTTATTTGAAAACAATATGCTTAAGTAATTTTTTGACATTGACCCTTGCAAAGCTTTCTATTACAAATTTTTCCCTCCTACCCTTCATCCCCTCCCCTAGATAGCAGGAAGTCTTATACATGTTAATTATGTAAAAATATTTGACAGATCAAATATGTGTATACATATTTATACAGTTATCTTGCTGTACAGGGAAGAGAAAAAAATAAAAATAAAAAACCTGAGAAGAAAAACATAATGTAAGCAAAAATCGATAGAGAGTGTGAAAATGCTATGTTGTGGTCCAGACTCAGATCCCACAGGTCTCTCCCTGGGTGCACATGGCCCTCCTCATCACTGAACAAGTGGAACTGGTTTGAAACATCTCAAATGAGGTGACTTTTTGAGGTCAAACAGATATTGGATTTGAGATGTACATGTTAATTCTCTGATTTCAGATATAATGTTCTTTCTATTACCATACTGAAAAGAGAATGTTTTTTCAAAGAACCTTCTATGAGTAGGAACAGATCATCAAACAACAAATTTCTATTACATATAGAATATAAGGTGGTTAAATTGAAATGTTTATATAGTACAGTCATACCCAATGTATTGTCCCAACCATCATCATTTTGAACAGAATCATTAATACTTTATAACCAAACAACTCCATTAACACCCAAAGTCTTCAAAATAATGTCATTTGGCTGACTGCCTGAGATGAAAATTGAATTTTTGGCATTACTATAAAGAAACAATCCTTTGTATCATTATTTTGCCTATTTTTTTTGCACAGAAACAATGATATTAGGTGGATATATGCCTGTAGTTTCAGTTCTTTATTAGAATTATTTTATTCAGTCCAGTTTTTAAAAAATTCACTAGGATTTTCATGATTTGTTTAGTTGTCCTTCATATTAGAATGATTTAAATAACTGGAAAACATTAAGATCCATTAACAAAAGCTATTTCTCTCTCCTACATAAGAGAGAGGAAGGGGGGCAAGTACTTTTAAGGGGTAAGACTATAAGATAATGATTATTCTGTACTCATTAGAAGTCTTTCCTATTGCAATATATGAACCAACTGTGCTGTGTTTTGTTGTTGAATCATTTTTCAATCATGGCTGACTCTTTATGATGCCCTTTGGAGTTTTCTTGGCAAAGATGCTTAAATGGTTTGCTATTTCATTCTCCAGTTCATTTTACAAATGAGGAAACTGAGGCCAACAGGGTTAAGTGATTTGCCAAGTAGCTGAAGTTAAATTTAAACTCAGGAAGCTGAATCTTGCTGTCCCCAGGCCAGGCGTTATATCCATTGCATCACCTATCTTGTATATTTTGTCATGTACAATTATATAAAAATGCACTCAGAGTTTATCTAGATAAATAAATGTCTGCTGATTTATTTCTCCTTATGTACGATGATTTTGTTTTTTGTTAAGATTAAATAATTAGGATTCTGAATTTATTGATGCATACATTATGGTTTGTGAAATATTATCCAACATCTGGAACAACATAGGACAATTAGAACATCTTTGAATTAGTGTTATATTTCTTTTGCTTAAAGGTTGTTAATTTTCAAGTTTGAGTAGACATTAGGAATTGATCATCACAGGAGAGTACTAGTTCTGAGGTCTGATTCCTGCTGTGAAATACAAAGCAATGGAATTCAGCACTCTAGTAGAAATTCAAATGTGTTATATTTCCCACATAAAAAGTCTCTTGACTTTTCTGGAGGCAGAAACTATTACTTGAAACAAACAAATGAAAATATAAGTGTATATGTTAGAAATAAAAATCAGTTTGCAATTAATGAATTAAATAATTGTTTTTTTTCCTGGATACTAAAAAATCTTGTCACTTGAATGATAAAAACAAATGATAACAAAAAAATCCTATATCCACAGAATAGTAGGTTTGATAACTTCCTATACACATAGGGTTAATACTTAGTGAAACTGAAGATGTAAGGGTGTACACTTCCACTAGTGCAGTTTGGTACATCTTTATGTCTTAGAAGATGGTCTTCAGGAGATTCTGACTGAAAATTAAATTTAAGCTAGGCTACTCCTCAGCATATCTATCACTAGATTTGTTATCAAATTCCTTCCAACTTGGTAGAGCCTGGTGGATTCTGTATTCTATTGGGATGATTTTTGAGAATTTAGTGTTTCTTTGAAGCCATGCTGAGACATCAAAGTGAGACTTTTGTGAAAGATGTACATTCGAGAAATAACATATTTGCCATTTAAAATGCACATTGAATTATATTGAATTGAAGAATTGGTTATAAGTGGTATTTTTAAAAGTGATTTTTAAACCCAAGAACTACCAGAGAGTTTGGGTTAGAAGGGAAGGGAAAGGAACCATTAGTTCTTTCCTCTATATCTCTATATCTTTTCTCTATATACTTTAAACATCTCTATACCAGTGTTTAGGAAAGCTCTTTGTCAGGAAATTTTCCTTTCTATTTTTCATAAGTTTAGATATGAGTAACAAATCCTTCAGAAGATAGTCTATAAGTAATTATGGATGAATTCCATCAAAAAATCAATAAACATTTAAATGCCTACTCTGTATCAGGCATTATGACAAATCTTGGGGATTAAAGACAATATATATTTCAAAACATTTGTAGTGATTGAATGTTTTTTAAAAGCCCTTTAAGGAAGATTCCAATGCAATCAATAAATATTTATTAAATTACTACTCTGCTGCACATTGTGCTTAATAAACAGAAAGATGGTCTCTACCCTCAAGGAGCTTACAATCTAAAGAGGGAGACAACACACAAGAGGAGAAAGGAAAGCAGATGGAGGGTGTGGGGGGGAGACTAGAGGATAGTTGGCATGGGGGCATCTTGTTCCATGATGTTGAGACCAAACAGAGCAGCAACTGCCAAGAAGAGTGAGCTGAGTCCACCTTTTGTCCTCTATAAAGAAAAGAATTGGGTGGAGTTGGATGTTCTGCACTTGGACTTTCCTTTCAGATGAGAGTTGAAGCTGAATGAGATGGGATCAATCAAAGCTTGAGTTAGCAACATTGTGGTGAGTTTAGAAATGATGAATTTATCTTGGGAGGCCATTTTGTTCTGTGGAATTGAAACCAGGCAGGGTAGCAGATGCAAAGTGCAGTAATTCATTAAATTTAAAAGCAGGCTTCAGAAATGTGGATAAGGAAAACCTAGCAATGAAGTTTTGTGCTTTTGAATAAAGGCAGTGAATAAGTTTATCTTCAGAATGATGTCTTCTTCCTCCAAAATGATGTTTTACTTCTAGGTGCTGCTGAAGGATAATTCTCCCTACTGCTTCTTTTTCTCTTATGCATCTTTCTCTCTGGTATTCCTTAGAGAGAACATTTTGTTCTATAAACAGCTATCCTATCCTCTTCATCAATCCATTTTGTTGCACTCAGTATCATCAACACCAATTCATGAATCTACATTGATCCAGTAAGCCATCTTATTGACCACATTGCTAACCTTTCTGTGCTGATCATTATTACCCAGAAATCAGCAGTGCATCTTGCTTATGCTGCTATCAATCAGTCCTTGTTTTTTTGAAGGGGGGGTAAGGAGGAAAGGAAACAGAATATGTCAATAGCAATATGATTGCTGAGGTCCTTCTTTTCTGGGAAACTTTTTTGAAAACTGTGGAAGAGAGTACTAAATGCAATTAATGGTGACTTTATAGAATAATTAAGTGCAGATTTTTTTCTGTCTTGAACAGATCAGATGTCCTTTCTAAAATAATGACTCGTTATGCACAAAAAGGGGTGGACATCCATCTTCAGTTAAAGGCTCTTGACTTTAATTGGGTGTTATTTATAATTTAGAGAAGTTTCTTTCTTTTAGTGATAGACCATTCACTCAGTCATATTCCAGTTTCCAGTTACTGCACTCCAATTTCTAAGTATGTTTTACAGTCAATAATTAGTCATACCTCAGAACAAAAGTGAAATAAATCACTGGGGCTAAACTTACATATAAAGTCATCTGGGTTTAAGGCTTAACTTGTAGGCAAAAATTTTGTCACACAGATTTTTTCCTTTGATTTCACCTTTCTGAAGATTCTGAGTTAGTTTATAATGAGATGCTGTCAGGCATCTATCAGGACCTTGTCTGAGTAGGAAGCATTTAAGGAAGCCCTTGAGGGAAAAAGTCAAAGATGTGAAGGGGTAAGATATAAATGGACATAGAGCTAATATTTAGGCTATGTGATGATTTTGCCTCCAACTTTCTATATAAATTAGCATCATTCTTCACTCTTCTTGTTTTGGAATAATTTAGAAACACAGAAATGAAACTTCTCCTGAAATATTGAGGGAAATGATAACAGAGTCAAGATGAAAATATCTGTAGTTTCCTTAGGCTGTGGTTGAACATGAATGAATGAAAAAGAATTTATTAAATGCTTATTATGTGCTAGATACTATGTTCAATTCTGGGAAATAAATAGCTAGGGCCTAAATTTCTCGTATGCAGTTGAAGTGTTTAGAAGGTGACTAATATTAAAGACAGGTTAAAATAGTTGGTGAACTAAATTTAACAGCTCTATTATTCTTCCCTATCTCCCTTTGATTCTACAACTAAATTTATTAAAGTGCTTATTTTGATATGAAAGTAAATCATTCTTAGATGGCTTCAATACTTTTCCCCTTCTTTCTATAGCTATTTTCACCCTTTGTAATATAAACTTGGGATTCCATAAATCACTAAAACATTTGTTAAAAAAATACCAGACCCTATATTAAGCACTGAGGATACAGATATAAAAAATTAAACAATTCCTACTCTCAAGGAGCTTACATTTCCAAGGGAGACAATAACCTATATGTGCAAATACAGGATGAATAAATATAAAATAAAGAATGAGGGCACTAGCAACTGGGCAGATTAGAAAAATGATTTGTGTAGGAAGGAAAGAAACAAGCAACTATTAAGTTCCTACTATGTGGCAGGCACTGTTACAAATATTATCTCATTTGATCATCACTATTTTATAGTTTGAGGAAACTGAGGTATAAAGAGGGTCACACAGTAAGTGTTTGAGACTAGATTAGAAAGCAGTTTTTCATAATTCAAGACCTAGCTATCTATGTAAAAGTTCTTAATCATTTCTTATGTCATGACCCCCTTTGGCAGTTTGGCAAAACCTATGGAACACTTCTCAAAGTTCTATTATTAAATAATTGAAGGAAATGCTAAATTTCAGTTAGTGGTTAATAAAAATAAAGTTGTAATTTTTTCCCATCCAAAATCTTAGATCTTCTCAAATTTTCAAAGTCTGTGAGCACCAAGTTAAGAACCGTGGTTTAGGTGATATTTGGGTTATACCTTGAAGAAAGGGAGGGATTCTATTGTTGTTGTTATTGGTCCTTTGTTTTTGAAGAAGATTAATCATGTCATGATGGTGATACTTGTCTTGTTTGGGAATTGGATTTAATTGAGGCAGAGTTGTGTACTCTCTCTTCCAAAGTCATCAAAGTCAGTAGCAAGACAGAAGTTAAGAAAAAGTGGGGATGGCCCCGGATGCAGTGGATCCCCTTAGCTTTTCTAAATCAAGTTTATTTTCCAGGTTTCTCCTTTGCAGAGATTCTGGGAGATGGAAATGGAAAAGGAGCTCTTTCCAGGCAGGGGGATAAGGTAGTGGGAACAAACAAATGCAAAATCACAGAGATACCAGATAGGCACAGAAAATGAATGGAAGTCAAATGAAATTCTAAGTTAGCATCAGGCACACTGTTTTTATCATGATTTTTTTTTCTTACTATATTCAGAAATACAATGTCTCAGGAATGGCAGGAGCTTCCAAGGAACCCCATTTCCTTATTGTACTGTATTTGTCTAGTGTTCATCAAGCCCTTTGTTGCTGAGCTCCAGAGGAGGCAGATTCACAGAGCTCCTTTAAACTATTTTAAACTTTAGAACAGACCATTAAGCAAATGTAAAAAATGTCTCCATCCCCCCAAAAGGCTATTAAAATTTTGGTCCATTGCTTTCTGTAAAGATTTTTTAACAAGTTATATGATTTGATGGAACTTTCCTATATTATTCACAAGATAGTGCCACCTACCCATATAACTTTTCTATCATAATCACATGCCACAATTTATTCAGCCATTCTCTAATATATGGTCAATCCTTCAATTTCCAATTCTTTGCACTAAGAAAAGAGCACTAACAATGCATTAATGTCTCATAAAATATTTTAAATTAGAGATACACCAGAGTAATTGTCTCCTATCTCTTCATCTTTGTTCTGGTATTTCTCTAGGAATACTCTGCTCCTTTATCTGGAATTCTTCATGATTTGGCTCAGATTCCATCTTTTGCAGCTGGCCTTTCCCAGTCACCCAATGGCTTATACCTTTCCCTTTCAAATTAGTTTCATATACTTTGTATATATCTTGTATTTACCTAGATATTTACATGTTATTTCCCCCATTAGGATGTATACCCTTTGAGAAGGGGGGATTTTTCTCACCTTTATTTGTAATACCTAGTATCTGATATATAGTAAGTGGTCAATAAATGCTTGTTGGTTAATTTCTTTCCATATTGAAAGCTGATCAATAAACTTTTAGTTCACAAACATTCATTAGGCACCTAGTCTCTTCTAGGTACTATTCTAGACACTGATAATACCAAGACAAAAATGAAACAGCCCTCATTCTCCAGTAGCTTCTATTTTATAGAATAAAAAATAATATAGAAAAAAATAAAGTGGAGACTCATGTACATATAAAAATACATATAAAATAAATCCAAGGCAATTTGGGGGGGGGGATGGCAGTAGCTATTGAGGGAGAGGGAGTAGGAAAGACTGCCTGAGGTACCATTGCTGAGTTTTTATCATCCATATCTTTTCATTCATCTTGGTCTCTTGATGTTTAAGATCTATGGAATCTATGACTTCACTTTCTTATTGTGTCTTGCTAAAAATATTTTTTCTATCACTGTAGTTTTCTACTGTAGTTTTGTTTGCACATGCCAACACAATCTTTGAAAATGACCAAACAATCTGTATTTTCCCAGTGTTCTGGGTTATAAGTACAGTTCAATAACTAGAAATTCCCAGAATCAGCTACAGTTACTTTAAAACAAATATGAAATTAGACCGATCTTATTACAGAGTTCATTCTGGTTTCTTTCAGCACATTATGGGACTGACCACACAGGCAATGAAACCGAACATCATTGCCAAAATTGCCTCAAGGCTGGGATAATAATTGAGGGGGTCATTTACTGTATTTTTAGGATATGATTCAATAAAATGAGAATTAACAGTAACATGAACAAGTTATAAAATTGCATTTTCAAAATAATGATTACTGTTATAAAAACAATGATTGCATTAAAGCCATAATTTAAAAACCAGAAAACTTGAAGGACATTGGCAGTAATAATTCTAAACATCAAAATTTATGGGATGCAACCAGAATAGTTCTTAGAGAAAAATTTATGTTGTTGAATACCTACATAAATAAACAGGAAAAAGAAAAAAATGAATTAAATACTTAAATTGAATAAATTCCTTGTTAAACATACAGCTAAGATGATTTTCTTCCCATCCTTGGAAATATGCTATCACTATCTACATTTTTATCTTTAAGGCTGTAGGGGTAATTTTGCATTATGTTTGTTTCACATAATCTCTACCTTTTTTGACCCAATAATAAAAATGCCTTCATTAATGTGATAGTGAATAATGCTTTTATCTTTATCACAATATCCTCTATGAGGTAGGTAGCTATTGTACTAAGCCCATTTTATAGATGAGAAAACTGATATCTAGGGATTTTAAATGACTTGTAGATAATACAGGTCTTTGAGAATGGACAGTTAATATTTAACATTATTGTTTTGCACAGTATTACACTTGGGGACTTCATCTCATTGAAAGCGAACTTGAAATTATGAGACAACATTGAAAATACAAACTACAAACATCACCTAAGTTGGTGGGTTTCTTTAAAACTAGGTTTGTTTTCAGTACTCATAATTAAGACAACATGTATTTGTCCTAATAATTCAGTGTTACATGTTCTTAATAGATGTACTGAGCAAGCACCACAGTGACAAGATAAGTTGCTCTGTTTGGTTCCATATGTCTGTGTTCTAAGTATTCCATAGTTTTAATTGGTTCCCTGCAGAATAACATTTACAAGCATATGGTATGGAAAATGCTGACTGCTTTTGTTATCGGGTGTTTCTGTATTTGTGATTGCACTAACCAGCTTAGCCTTTGAATGCATTTATGAACTTTTTTAAAAATGCAGATTATGGTACACTTTTCTAATCTACCCACATGTCAAACAACATCAGTAGTTTGCACATGGCGTTCATTTCCCATTGAAGAAAAAGGAGATACCAATTCATGAAATCTTTTCTCCGCCTTCTGTCATTTTTGTTCCTCAAGATGTTTTCTTGTTTTCTGTGTGATTTGCAGAAGCTGCTTAAAATTATGTTAGGGAGAGGGATGCACTATTGGGAACTCAAAAAAGCCAAAAGGCAAAATTTGATATCTCTGTTGTCTTATTTTGGAGGTTTACCAACCTCTCTGAAAAGAGAAATTAGATATAAAACTAGAACCAGGGATCGAAGAAAAGACCATTTTTTTTTTTTTTTTGATATTTTGATACCTTGGTAATTTCTAGGAAGAGTGTATTCACCAATACATGGGAGCAGATTTGCCGGTATTACAAATGTTGAATTGTGTGTGTGTGTGTGTGTATGTGTGTGTGTGTGTAAGGGTGGAGGTTCAAAAGAAAGAGGGACTTAGGGTTTGGAGTGCATTGTATTATGGTTAAGATGCTTTAAAATGTTACATATTTTGGAGGAGGCTCCAGGATTGGTGTATACTGGGGGATGTACAGATGGAAGTCACATTGTCCTCTCTACTCCAACTTTTTGCAGAGACGTTACCATCAGCACCTCTTTTTGCTCTCAGGAGTTTTATCGTCAGCATTCTTCACATGTGTTCCTTGCCCTCCTTTTCCTCTTCTCTATCTCTTTCCCTACCACACCTGTATCCCTCAATTCTCTCTATCATTATGTACCATTTTGGGGATCTTGAAGCTTTGGAAACATTAAAATAAACTCACCACAACCTGAAATGTTCTATAATATGAAACTTTTCAGTTTACAAACACAAGGCTTGTCTTTAAAAAAAAAAGTTACAATGGCTACATGTTTCCCTATAAATACAAAGAGGTTTAAAATGGGACAAGAATATAGCTCAGACTTTTGCCAATATATTCAGAAAACAAACTTTTTTTAAAATACTGTTTAGAATTGCTGAATAAGATGATAATCTATCTTGTGGAACTGGAGGGAACTTTAGAGGTCCTCTAGTCCATTCTTCCAACATGGAGTATGCTGTTAAATATTTAACAAGTAGTTTTATGGGGAAAAATGTTAGTGGGACATATAAGTTTAATTTGAATTTTTAACATTTTTTCCCAACCCTATCTTAAATCTGGATGGTCAGCAAAACAATACATTGAGTTCTGATTTGTAGCATTCATGGGTTTCCAAAATGTAAATACTCACAATGGAAATTTAACATCATCATCATCATATGATAATATCTAATGTCTCTATAGAGTTTACTATGTGCCAGGAACTATGCTAAGTACTTTATAATCATTATCTCATTTAATATCCATAACAACTCTGTGAGTTTTTTTTTTATTATTCCCATTTTACGCATGAGGAAACTGAGGCAAAGGTTAAATGACTTGGCCAGAGTCACATAGTTGGTAAGTATAAGTGGGTAAATTTGAATTCAGGTCTTCCTTACTCCAGACCTGATATTCTTTCTACTGAACCATCTAGCTAGCCCAAGAAAATGTTCTCTCTTCTGGCTGATGCTGGCTTCAAGACTTCCCTGTTTCTGGTTCCCCTTCTTCATCTCTCAATTCAATTTTGTTAAAGGAGTTTGAAAGTAGATTACCTTTCTATAGTTTTGGGAGATTTGCAAAGCATATTCCTCTAGAAGTGTCCTCTGAGCTGAGGGCTTTCACATCAATAGACTATCAGCAGCACTTGAAAAGTTATAGTTATGGAGCAGTTAGGTGGAAAATGGATAAGAAAAGCAGGTCTGAGAGTGAGAAAGATCTGAGTTAAAATTCAGCCTCAGACACTTATTAGATATATGATCCTGAGTAAATCACTTAAATGAGTAAATCACTTAATATGATTGTCTAGTCTCCCTATCTATATAAGGGAGATAATAAAAGTGCCTATCTCCCTGGGTTCCTGTGAGGAACAAATGGAATAATTGTAAAACTACCTAGCATCATTCCTGGGATGCAAGAAGATAAATGTTGGCTATTTTTATTGTAAATTTATACTTTAAAAGAACATGGAAAGATAGAAATAGGGTCCTTAGAAGGTGTCTAATTTATTCCACTTTGCATAGAGGTGAAAAGAGGTCCAGAGATATAAAATGCCTTTTATATGGTCATATAGATAGTGGCCAAGCCAGATCCAGATTCATAGAAGATCTGGAAGGAACTCTACAGATCATTTGGTCCAGTCTCCTTCATTTTATGGATGTGGAAATGGAGGCTCAGGGAAATTTATTTAGTTGCCTAATGTCAAATCTTGACTGGTAAATGTCAGCAGTAGATCTTGAACCTGGGAATTTTGACTTGTGGTACAGCAGCATTTCCAATGTTCCAACAGATTTTCATTATTGGAGATGGAGCTGGATGACAAAGTATTTGGGGAATAATACATTCCCCCCCCCTTTTAAAAAAGACAATATATTAACTTTTTCCCTTCCTCCCTTTCAACTATGCAAATGGAATTTGTCCAGGATATTTCTCTTTAGTGTTTTCAACTATTAATTTAATTTCATCAAGTGTTTATTCCATTAAAAATGGAATTTCCTTCCTTCCTTTTTTTTGCCTTTGTGAAGCTCTTGCTCACTCCAGCTCAATTGTCACCTACTACCACAAATCTTTCTTGATTCTTCCAGTGATCAGGGTTCTCCTGGCCTCTAATATTTCTCTACATTTATTTTGAAATTATGTTTTATTGAATTAATTGTGTATATATTATTTCTCTCCAGGAGAATGTAAATTTCTCAATAAGGGCAGGGAATAGTCTTGTTTTTGTTTTTATATAGCCAGTATTAACTATAGTGTCTGGCACACAGTAGGTGCTTAATTAATGGGTTAGAAATTTCAATTAACTATAGGGGTAAAAGAGAAAACGAGCACTATATTAGCTCATTAAGCACCATTTTGATGTGCTAATAGGCTATATTAAAGATAGCTGATATAAATTAAATAAAATGTTTGATTGTGTGTACAGCAAAATACTATATGGGGTATTAATACCAGGTAGACTAATCTGTTTGGGAGGGAGAGAAATCAAACTAATAGAGAAAAATCATCAGTTCATTGAAAGATTATAGGATACTATATAGATCAGTCTCTCAACAGAAAAGGTGCTAGTTTAAAGAGAAACTTTCAGATCATTAAACAAAATCAGGTTATTTAAGCCTTGATACTTTTCAATAGAACTGAGTTTTTCTATCCCCAGTACAGTGGCATCTTGTTTTCCCTGAAGACTTTTTATGAAGAAGCCTAATGTCACATTAATAAAATTCCACAAATTAAATAAATATTTTTGTAGCAAGAAAAAATACAATATAGATTCATGCCATTAGATTGAACGTCCAACATGATCCACTACACTTAAAAAAAAGAATTCCATATAGCAAAATATTCATTAGGAGAAGAGAGAGACACACACAATATATACCAGAGGTCACCTGGAGGGTGAAGGCTCTCTTGTCACTGAAAAAACATACAGTGTAAGAAATAATGACATCATTAAAAACTGTCATTTCTCCAAAGCACAATAATTGCGTGTCCCTTGTACATTTCCCTATGAACCTGCATAAATGTACCATGTTGGAAACCTAACTTCTCCTCCTGTGTGCTTGCAGCCGTTGATCTGTTCATTACTGTCATCACTGTGCACAGTTCAGACATGCCAGGTGTGTGCATTGTCACCTGCCTGACGTCCTTTCCATGTGCAGACATTTAAACTCATGAGTATTAAAGCAATAGATCTTTATGACAACAAAAAGCTGACGGTGATAGAAAGGAAACACTTCTGGGAAAAAGCCCGAGTGGCTTTGCTAGCTGATTGTAGGCAAAGGGAAACTGGCTAAATAGTTCTAACTCTTTCAGTCTGGATGAGAAGGAAAAAAAAAACTAGATTAAAGTGTATTTTGTCTAGTCTGGGTAAGTAAGAAGAGAAAAATGGAGAAAGGTTGAGGTAGACAAGACCTAGAGAAGTCTTGTAAAATTGGGATAGATTGTAAATGTTCTCTCCTTGCTAAGCAAGCCTTGTGGAGAATGAACAGTATGGAGTGGTTTGGACTTTGTATCATTCATCTGCTTCCTTTGTATATGCAGAATGTATATGTAATATATTATATTAATGCTATATAGAGCACTAAAATTATATTTGAAGTAATTAATAGGAAAACAATTTCTGTTATAATTTCTTATGAATCATTTTACATATCTTTGTTAGCTATGATCAAGACAAATTACTTATTCTTTCTTAATCTCAGTTTTCTTATCTGTAATGGGGATAATAATAGCACTTATCTCATGGGGTTGTCATCAGGATTGAACAACAAAAATATACATATATAAAGCATTTTACATGTCTTAAAGCACTATATACATCCTGGATCCTATTTTGTATTCTGCAAAAGGTGGTGATGGGGTGGAGGAGATGGGAAAAATGACTGAGAAATAATAATAGTTGGTGTTAATTTAAACAAAAATGGCTGGGAATTAAAAATAGCTAGCATTTATAAAATGTTTTAAGTTTTATAAAACTTTGTATATGTTATTTCATTTAATCCTCAGAACAATCATGTGAGCTAAGTGCTATTAATATCACTTTACAGATGAGGGAACTGAGGCAAACAGAAGTTAATTGACTTGCTTAGGATTCGACAACTAATAAGTATCTGAGCCAAAATTGAATATGGAGTCTCCTGATAACTCTTTTCCCTACTTCAAGTGTTAAAGTGCCATTAACATGTGATTAGTACTTCTTTTAGTTTTTGTAAGGTTGAAAATACAAATCATCTCACTTTTTATTTATAATCAGCTTTTCATATTGAGAATCTAGGTCACCTAAACAATGACTGTTTTTTGCATATAGAATCATGAGACAAAAAATAAAAGTCCTTAAAATAATAACTATCTTTATTTATTTCTTTTAAGTAATACTTTTTTTCTAAATTACACATAAAGATAACTTTTAAGATTTAATTTAAAAAATGTTAAGTTCCAGATTTTCTCACTTTATCCATTACCTCTCTCCTTCCCAAGATGGTAAGCAATTTGATAGAGGTTAGCTATGTTAAATCATGCTAAAGTTATCTTGTGAAAAAAGACATAGACCCCCCCAAAAAAAAACATGGAAAAAAAGTGAAAAATAATGTGTTTTGATCTGCATTCAGACTTTTTCTGAATATGCATTTTTCATCTCGAGTCCTTTAGAATTGTCTTGGATCATTTTATCACTGATAATAGCTAAGTCATTTGTAGTTGATCACTGCAGAATATTGCTATTACTGTGTACATTGTTCTTCTGGCTTTTCTCACTTCATTTTTATCAGTTAGTATAAGTCTTTACAAGTTTTTCTGAAATCAGCCTGCTTGTCATTTGTTATAGTCCAATAGTATTCCAATTCAATCATATATCACAACTTGTTTAACCATTCCCCAATTGATGGACATCCCCTCAAATTCCAATTTTTACCACCACAGAAAAAGCTGCTATATATATTTTGTTCAAATAGGTCCTTTTACATTTTTAAAAATCTATTTGGTATATAAAACTAATAGTGGTATTGCTGGATCAAAGAGCCTGCACAGTTTTATAGTCCTTTGGGCATGAAATAAACCACCTTTATTTATACCTCATGCCACAGAATGGCACAATAATTGATTTCTTCTTCGCATACACAAAATGATTAAGATTTGAAATGCCAAGGAATTATGTTGTACTTAAAGTAAATTTTAGAACTCTAGATTTTAGGAATTCATTAAGGAATAAATATTTGACACCTACCCTTAATATTGTGTAGCATTGGCCTTTATTAGGTTGCCATGTATTTGGTCATTGTCAGTTTATCGTTTAACATTAATTTTGTTTTTCATTTGTGGCCTTAGGGACTTATTTATTGGCTTGTGATCTGGGCAAGTCTCTTAAATCTCCATCTTCCTCAGTTTCTTCATCTATAAAATGAAAATAATAGCACCTCGCTCAAATATTCATTGTAAAGGTGAAATAAAATAATTTTTGTAAACTTTAAAACACTGTATAACTACTAGATACTATTTTAGTGCTGCACATGTTATTCTTGAGAATTTATTTCATCTTACTGTTGGGACTGATGAGCTTGAAATAACAAAAAAAGCTTGGTTCAAGATTTATATCCAGATGCAGTATTTAAATTTTTTTTATGTTGTCAACATTATTTTATTTTATTGTTATTTAATAAAACCTTAATAGGAAATTACATGACAGTTGATATTTGAATAATTTTAGTTTTCTTAATAGATTAAAAAAGTCCTTTTTTAAAAAGAAGCATTCCCTTGTCCTCTATCCACTGTTACCATATATTATCAAATGTTCATGAGAAAGCTCTTCACATGAAAAAGGTTACATTATATGTATAACCTAAGTTTGCATCTGTATGATCTAGATTGTACTCTTCCTTTGACAGTGCTGGCAGCTTCCCACTGGAGAACTCATTGCAAATTCCTTGGAGCCTTCAAGTACCCCATTCTGTGGCTGGAATCACAGAGAATCTCATGATGACTGTTGTTATAATTTTTGTTTTTATTTGGGTTCTTTAATTTTACTCATGTAGAAAACTCCTAATGAAGGAATTCCTTCTATCAATGCAGATAGGAAACTGTTCTGCAACTTAGAATTTTAAAAGGATGCCTCTTGTAAAGGTTGAAAAGTTAAATGACTTGCCTAGGATCAGACAGTCAATATGGAACAGAAAAAATTGACTCAAAGTCAGGTTTTTCTGACACTGAAGATATAAATAAATAATTTAAAATTCATATTGATCTCTAAAGTTTCAGAAATTTACAGAAAGGAAGGAAGCTCAAAAAATCATCAAATCTAACATCTCCATTAAATAGATGAGGTTACAATACTAGTTAATAGAAGATATGAAATTAAAATTCAAGTCTTCTGATTCCTTATTCTAGTGCTCTTTCAACACACATGCATACCTAGGGACAAACCAACCAACTTAGAGCTATTAATGAAACTGGTTAATTGCACATGCATAAGTAGACCCGAATCTATTATCACCATTGGGAAAAAACAACTCAATTTAAAAGATGCACCAAGCATCTACTTTGTGCTAAGCAATAGGAAAAGATACAAAGTTGATCTAAGAAACAGTCCCTTCCTAACCTCATGGAGCACATTCTGGGAATAATACAAACAATATGAGTAAGGTTGCAACAAAGTGTTTGGTGAGGTTCAAAAGGGGAAAATTGTTAATACTATGAGGTGAGGGTATCAAGGAAGCATTAGTGAAGCAGGTAGCATTTTGAATGATAAACAGGAATTGAAAAAGGAAAGAAAAAGGAATTCTAAACATTGCATGAGCAAAGACACAGATGCAGAAATTTATAGGAGATGGTAAATAATCACAGTATTAGTTTGGAGAGAGTGTAGACATAATAAGAGATAGAACTGAAAAAATAAGATGATCCTGGATTGTGGAGAGCCTTTGATGTTAGGTCAAGGAGTATGAACTTTCTTCAGTAGATGGTAGAAAGCCATTGAAGAAAATTCATTGTAGGATATAATAAGGAGCAGAAGAAATACACAGCCAATTCAGCGCAAAAGGAAGATTAGAAGTGATAGGAAGGAGGGTCTGGAAAGTCAAGAGAGTAGAGGCTATTTATTATGAGGCTGTTGAATTTTAGGGCTTATGAGGGTGCAGAGTAAGATGTCACTGAGAATAGAAAAAGAAAGTTAGCAATGACAGTGGTAATGGAATCAAAAGTTAAAATTCACTGCCCCACTGTGACATAGAGCAACATGGAGATGAGTGGAATTTCCAGAAGGATATGGAGCATGCCCTGTCAGCTCTTCACAAGTTAGGATATAAGGCCATTGATGGACCATGAGTAACAGACTAGTTAAATTTGGGGTTGTTCGTGGTTAGAAACAATGTAACAAGAAGGGATTATTCAAGGTGTGCATTTGGTGGGAGATTGGAGAATGAGAGTAGAATATGTAGGCAAATAAATGTAAATTTATTTTATAGAGAAGAAAGCAAAAGAATAACTTTTTAAAATTATGGCTCGTAAATAGGAGTTTGCTCAAGAAACTGATCTAGAGGAAGGTTTCTTTCCAGGAAGTCATTGATGTCCATAGTAATTAAATATGGAAAGGCTTTATGGTGAAAAATCATTCCCCTTGTTGGTGTCCTGGAGGCAGGAAACTGAAAATTGGTTACCTTCTTTCTTGTATCTGTGAGACTGCTTATACAGAACTGGGGTGAATTATCTAAACTAAGTTTTTCTTATGCAGAAAATTTTGAGTGATTCTGTTGTGGTCTTTTAGCTTGAAACTATAAAGAAAAATTTAAAACACTTCTCTTTTTGAAAGGGGAATTTTCTTTTCAGTTAAGGTAATCGTGTTCAAAAAAATATCCCTTCCCTTTTACACTTTCCACACTATAGTTTGATTATACAACTCACTTGGGAGTGGGACTAATTTGTCAGGTTTCAAGTTACAAAATGGAGGAATAAGCAAGGGTGCAGCCGTCAAGAACCATTCCTGCCGTGTACCATTAGTGTTATTGCAGCATTATCAGGAAAGAAGAGTGGGTGTACTCAGGGAAGATTGGTATAAATAATGTCTCTATAGTGTGTGAAATAATAATGTCATGTTAAATAATGCATGCCTGTGTACAAATAAATTATTCTTTTGAAAAAATTATTCTTCAGGTGCCCAGTGCCATTGGGGAAATTACTTCTATACCCAAGCATCTGGAATAATAAGGGTTCTTAATTTTAGGGCTGGCCCATTTGAAAAACATCTTTTAAAATCATGTTGATCTTCCTTTGCACCTAGATCCTAGTAGAATTAAAGGTAATTAAAAAAAAGTTTATTGAAACAGGACTTATTATTTCATTTGTGTTTAAAACTTATAGATTGTCTTGGGGGTTTTAAGTTCTGAGTCAGAGTCTTTATTGAAAAAGATAGTCTCTTCTTCATACTCTTTTTATCATTTGTGACCAGTTAAAAAAATTTTGGTGCTTTCATGTTTTGAACGCTCTCTACAATTCTAGTCTAGCTTCAAGAAAAGTAGTTAAAACTGGAAAAGAAGAGAGCAGAAAAAGACAGGTAAAAAGATTAAAAAGATAGGTGAGGCTCTTATCACTTCTTGCCTGGTCAGTTTCAACCTCCTAATTGTTTTTTCTGTCTAGAGTCTCTTCCCATTCCAATTCCATCCCAATTTGATGTTTCTTCAGTATAATTTTGACCTCATTCAACCTTTACTCAAGAAACTCTATTAATTCTTATCTCTAGGATAAAATACAAATTCTTATGATCTTCATTTAAGGACCTTCATAATAAACTGAGTGGATGTCCATCAGTTGGGGAATGGCTGAATAAGTTATGGTATATGAATGTAATACAATATTATTGTTCTATAAGAAATGATAGCAGGCTGATTTCAGAAAGGCCTGGAAAGATTTATATAAATTAATACTAAGTGAAGTGAGTAGAGGCAAGAGAACATTGTATACAGCAACAAGATTATGTGATCAACTCTGATGGACATGACTCTTTTCAACAATTGAGATGATTTAGGCCAATTCCAAAGATCTTGTGATGGAGAGAGCTATCTGCATCCAGGAAGAGGACCTTAGGAACTAAATGTGAATCACAACATAGCATTTTCACCTTTTTGTTATTGTTATTTGCTTGCTTATTTTTTTCTTTCTCATTTTTTCCCCTTTTCACCTGATTTTTTTTTGCGCAACATGATAAATGTGGAAATATGTATAGAAGAACTGTATATGCTTAATCTATATTGGACTAATTGCTGTCTGGGGGTAGGGAGGGAGGGAGAAAAATTTGGAATACAATGTTTTGCCAGGGTGAATGTTGAAAACTATCTTTGCATGTATTTTGAAAAATTGAAAGTTAATATTATTTTTTTAAAAAAGACCTTTATAATTTAACTCCAAAGTCTCTTTCCAAGCCAATTTATGGGCAGATAGCTAGTGCATGGATAAAATACTGGGCCTGAAGTCAGGAAGAGCTGTGTTCAAATGTGATTCCAGACACTTACTGGGCAAGTCCCTTAACCCTGTTTGCCTCAGTTTCCTCATCTATAAAATGAACTGGTAAAGGAAATCACTCCAGTATCTTTGCCAAGAAAAGCCTCAAATGGAGTCATTAAGAGTCAAACAGGACTGAAACAACTGAACAACAATAATATACATTCTATATGCCAGGGCAAACTTTACTAATACGTTCATTTACCATCACTTTGTCTTTGTTTGACCTGTGCTTCATATCTAACATTTTCCCTCTTGTCTCTTCAAATCTTTTCCTTTCAAGGTATAAGATAAGGATTCTCTCCTATAGGGGTCTTTTCTGATTCCCCCAAATGTTGGTGATCTCCCTGTATTTTTAAAAACATTTTAGATTTTTTAAAATATATTTTTTATTTTCTCAGAGTATAGCTAAGCAACTGGAAAGATTTGCCATTGTTTCTCCAAAGGATTAAGGCAAATGGAGATTAATGACTTGCTTAAGATCACACAGGTAGTATCTTAGGCTGGATTTGAACTCAGATCTTCCTGACTCCAGACCCAGGGCCCTATCTACTGAGTGATCTCATTGCCTAGCCTGGAACATAGCAGGAGCTTAATAAATGTTTCCTGTATTAGAAAGTCTCCTGTATAAGGATTAAATAATATTGATTAAAGTTACATCAAATACTGGAGGATTTGACAGGGGAAAATAATCACTTATTACTAGAATACTAGGCATTATTCGAAATAAGGAGGACATACTGTGTGGTTACCAGGTAATGCAGTGGATAGAATGCTGGGTCTAGAGTTTGAAAGCCCTGAATTCAAATCCAGCCTCAGGCACTAGCTGAGTGACCTTGAGCAAAAGTCACTCCCTCAATATTGCTTTCCCCATCTATAAAATGGGTATTATTAATATTACCTACCTTTTAGGGGTTTTATGAGGATCAAATAACAAATTTGTGAACTGCTTTGTAAACCTTGAGGCATTATATAAACACGCTAGCTATTATTAAGGAACTGGAAAGGCTAATATAAGGAAGTAATATATGTAGTTGGTTACTAAAGTTATGTTGTTCATTGCTGCAAGAGGCAGGATAAGCTGAAAAAGCAATATATATTCAAGAAAGACATACATGAATTTGAGTAAAATAGCTTTTTTTTTGAACTCTTAAGGAAATTTAGGTATGTTTGAGGATGCAAGTTGACCTTTGGAGGTGGGAGGGGTCTATGAACAGTAATTTTACCAAAAAATTAAGTCTTGATGTGTTCTAGTAGAAAGTTCACTAAATTAAAGTTCAGTAGACAAGGTTTATTATAATTTAGACTCTGTCACCAACTAACTGCAACACTGGGCAATAGTTTAGCCTCCGTGGGCCTCAGTTTCCTCTTCTGTCAAGTAAGTGGAATGATTAAGGATTTTCAAATTCTCACATTATCTGCTAAGTGATCCTGTCATGAACAAATATTTAGCTTGTTTTGTTTTGTTTTTTAATGAGATCTGTGTGAATTATTGATTCATTATCTATTAAAGTAATTCTCCTATTTTGGCATGGATACATCTCATAGCAGGAGATGCTAGATGGACAGGCTGAGATATTTATATCACTAGGGTCAAACTAAAGTAGGTTTAGGAAAAATCCTTTCTATTCTTTTCTAAAAGCTAAAGAAAAAGGCTCCCCTAGAAGAAGAAGAACAATGACTCCAGCAGAGTAAATGAAATGATCACAAGAAGGAAGTTAATTTCTGAGTAATTGAAAGATGACTAGTAGCCCTAGAGAATAGGGCCCCAGATATAGAGCTGAAAGGACTCTCAGATACCACTTAGTCCAATCATCTCATTTTACAAATGAGGAATGGCAAAAGTAAAAATTGCATGTAGCTTCTCTGGTTTCAGACACTGTGCTTTTTCCATTTTGCTATACTTCCTCTTTCATGGTCAATGGAATATTTCTCCTTTGTCTTGGCAAAGAATTGGGGAATTGTTAGGGCAGTGTTGTATATGTTAGATGTAGTCACTATGTTGGCTGTATTTGCTTAACTTTTTTTTTTGTTTGTTAGAAGGGAGGATTAAGTTATAGAAAGCAGAATAGACAGGAATTATTTTTAGAAGTGATTCAGATATAGAGACTGAAGTCATCAATAAAATTTACTTTAAAAAGAGAGAGAAAGGATGTTATCTAGCTTGATAAAGACAAAGCTGATTGAGCTGGGGAAGGGATACTTGAAGGCTAAGTGACTCAATCCAGGGTGTAGTGGATGGTGGGTTGTACTTGGAGTCAGGAAAGCCTGGGCTGGAATTTCATCTCAGACATTTCCTAGCTGTCACAATCTTTCTGGGCCTCACTTTTCTGTTTGTATGCAATGAAGGTTACTCAGTTGTCTGATCCCATCTTGCTCTTTATCTAGGATTCCATAAAAATCCCAGACCAGTAAGGGACCCTAGAGGGCATTAAATCCTATAACCTTATTCTGTAAGAGGAGGAAACTAAGTCCCAGGGAGTGGATTTGATTTGACCAAGATCTCTTAACTAATGACTTGCTTTTTAAATGTCTAAAGTCCGATTTGAATTCAGATCCTCTTGACTTCAGGACTGGTGCTCTATCCACTGTGCCTAGCAGCCCCAAGAAATTATATTTGTAAAGTATTTTGTAATCCTCAGAGAGCTATAAAAATGCTAGCTATTATTATTTCTTTAAACTCAGATTAATAAAGTAAATGTTCAATGTATATAGACCTCTTTTCCTTAGTCAAGGAGAATCTAGAGCTCACCATTTCCTAGGGACATGGAAATTTCTACAATTAATGTCACTCTTGAAATAACCTCCAAAAAGTCCTTTCAAAATAAATTTTTAAAAATATGTATTTCCTTACAGAGATAGCAACCATTTAGCTTTGAACCATTTAGCATTCATTAGCATAAAATCATGAAATAGTTTATTCAATTTGCTAACAAAAAAGAGGATTGGGAAGATTGAATACTGGGAAGGTCAATATTAATGAAAGGAAAGCTCTAGAATGCAGTGTGGACTTGGATGGGGCAGTGAAAGGGAGAGCCCTGTTAGACAATGGAGACCATTAAGGCCTAGGGAGGAAAGCTTATCACAAGGTAGAAATGAGGAGTGTTAGGGGCCATGGCAAATCCAGTATGACTCAATTTAGTAAAGTTCTGGTCTGTGTGATAAACTACTTTTCATAGCTTTCCAAACAGGTGAAGGAGTAACAATGTCCTTTCATTCAGGGGAAAACGGGTGTTCAGGGAAGAGAGGAATTTGCCATTCCTGTTTTGTATACCCAATTCTTGTCTAATTTCATTCCTTCTCTCTATATAAAAAAGAAATCATTAAATTTCCTGGATTTTTACGTAGTTAAAAACTTTAACTACTTTGAGTATGTTTGTTGGGAAAAGCTGAACATGGAGCTTTTTCTGATAATTCTTGAGTATGAACTAGCTTTTGAATGAGTCCAGTGACATGGTACAATGAAATGAGCACAGGTTTTAGCTAGAATAAAAAAACTTGGGCTCATATTCTGCTTTTGGTGGTAATTACTTGCATGACCTTGGGTAAATCCCTTAAATTTCCAGGGCCTCAGTTTCTTCTTCTATAAAATAAGGGGTTGACCTTTCAAGTCCTTTCCAGATCTGCATCTTTAAAGTTCAAAGCCTTCCTTTATTTCACTGCCTGAACTCACCCACACCCACACACCCATACCCTCCCACATCCACCTATATACATATCTCCTATTACCTCATCACTATATCTATATATTTTATAGTATGCTAGAGATACCATAGTCTCATGCAGGGGTTAGTATGGTGTGAAACAGTGGTTCTCAACCCAAAGTGTTAATTAGCAATATTACAAGACAATAAGATGGCTTGTGAGGCTCTTCTCTCCTCTTTCCGACCATGGACTGATGACATGGACTCCTGGGTTGCCTCAGTTGGGAGAGATGGGAGAAAAAGAGGAAATCAGATTCAAGGAAGAAAAGTCCATTGTGAGACTTATTGTGAGAAGTAAAAACATTTGTATTTTGTAGTCAGGGAAAAAAATAATATAGGCAGGTGGTTAGTTAACATAGGTACTGGAGATTAAGCAATCATAGCAAAAACAATAGCCCTGCACAAAGTTCAGGATGTTGAAAATTAATCCTGTTAGTCTTACTACTTTCCATCTCATAGAGCTTTGGGAGCAGAAATGAGGTAATGTCTATTAAGACCTCTATATTTCTTGGAAGAAAGCCATTCTATGGTAATATGATTTCCTAATGCATTTGCTTGTGAGGCACTGAGTATAATTCCATTTACCTAAATTCCATTAGGTTTTTCCAGGACACTTGACTATGTAGTATACCTGGGAAAAGAAAACACTGAAAAAGAAACAGCCTCAAGACCAGAGGTTAGAGCCCACTACAGATGATGCAACCAAATGGGGGTTAGGGTCAAGGTTTCCAGAAAGGGAGGCTAAAGTTACATTTTGTAAGGAATAAAAACAGTGGGTAAATGGGCTGGTCACAGTATGGCTTAAAGAGAGACAGAATAGATACTCTAGATTCATCTCTCCACTCCCTTCTTCAAGAGAGACTTTTATTCCTGCCAGGCAGAGAAGCAGGAATTTGGTGCCAGAGGCTACTCTGCTCTCCTCAAAGGGGTACTGACCTAGAAATATATCATCTCTTTGTTCCTTTAAAGATTGTTATTCTTTGAGATATTGTTCTATATTATTCTATGAGATATGATCTCATTTAATTTGATTGCTTTGTCACTTTAAAAGGAAGAACCCAAAGCTCTATAGTCAATGCCTTCCCTTTTTACTACTAGTTCTACAATTAACACACAAAGCAAATAGCAAAGAAAGCCATTTATCAGTTATAACCAAACAGAAATTAGAGAAGATATTATACATAGGAGTATATAGACTGACCAGACAATACAGGGTGAACCCTAAAGAGAGAGATAAGCCATTTCAATAAAAAAAAAATAAGTATCCTAGATCTCACCCTAGGGAAAACTCCCTGAAACCTGTAGAAATTACAAGTTGGAAGTAGAGACCTGATGGGGACTGACCACTCCTTTCATATTTTTTCCAGAGTCTTTTGTTTCAGCAGCATGAAATGGGAGTGGCCTCTTCCATCTTTTCTTTTGTAGCTGGAAGCTTGGTCAACCCAAAGCTACTTAATGCTTAGAGAGTCAAGAACACAACTCAAAACTTTGAGTCTCTTGGGTACTCAAAGGAAATTGGTAAAAGCTTGAGCTCTGTTTTTTTTTTTTTTTTTACCAACTCCTCCCTGTCCCTCAAGCAAGGGAGGAGCTTCATTTCCACTAATGAGGAGACAGCCCCAAATCAATGAGCTTTGGAATAGGGTTGTACTTTATACAGTTTCTGGCAGTGAAGTGAATTTTACTGTTTTTCTATTGATCAGGTACTTCTTCAATATACTGTTTGAATAACATCATAAAGTCAGCTCTAACCTGTAGAATCTTGTACCAATTCATTAAGTCACTACTGTGTGTCAGGTACTGTGCTATCTCATTTGGTCCTCCCAAACCCATGAGGTGTAGGTATTGTTATTATCCCTATTTTATAGTTGAGGAGGAAACTGAGGCAAACAAATGAAATGACTTGCCCAGGGTCATGCACCTAGTGAGTAGTTGAGGCTGGATTTGAACTTAGATGTTCCTGACTTCAGGCTTAATGCTGTATGTATTATGGTACCACCTAGATGCCAAAGGCAGCATGGTACAAGGAAAAAAAAGCCCTGAATTTGAAGTTAGGAGAGATGGATTTAAATTCTAACTTTGACATTTACTACTTATGTTACCAAAACAAGACTTTTTACCTCTCTGGGCCTCAGTTTCCTGATGTGTAAAATGAAAAAAAATAGACTTGTATAATAACTAATAAAGTAATCTGCATACTTTCTGGCTCTAATCAATGTTCCTATTATATATATATGTATATATATATACACACACATATGTATCTCAACTATTATTGTCCTTATTTTTAGAAATAAATTAACAATATTACAGATAAATTTTAAGTTTTTTCATTGTCTTTCTACCCTGTAACACCATGATGTGGCATAGTAGTATCATTAAATGACCAGGCAAAAAAAAACATTTATAGTGTCTAGCATTGTGCTAAGCATTAGGGATATATACATACATATTATGTGTTTGTATGGAAAAAGAAAAATAATCCCTTCTCCCAAGAACTTATTTCTAATGGGGAAAAATAAGACACAAAAGAGAACTAAAAAAAATGGAGAGGAAGGAAAGGTATCTGACCTGGGGCATGGTATTAAAGTTCAGAAAAGTCAGAAGCAAGAACCAAGTGAGGAATAAAGATTGACCTGTTCGTGTCTTTTTACAAAATGGAAGTCCTGGGAAGAACTCGCCAGTGGAAAAAGGGGACCAAGATGTCATGGATGAGAAAGATGCTGCAGTAGATGGATGTACCAGAGTAAGGAGATCCCAGGTACTAAAGGAGGTTCCAGGATAAGACTGCAGTTGAGACATTGTGTCCAGTCAAGAGCTATGTAATTAATTAGAAAATTGCCTCAATTTGTGATTAATTTTACAAACAATAAACTTTATGTAAGATAAAATAGGAAAATAATTTATAAAAAATTCAAATGAACATATATATAAACATTTATTAAACACCCATAGTTGCTGAAAGTATAGGATAAAAAATGTCAATTATTTTTTAACTATACTGAATCAAAGAAAGCTTAGGATTGCTCTACTTGGATAAATGTGGTTATGATGCTAGAAGAAGGAGGAAAGATAGGTCTGTTCAATGTTTATTTTGCTTTTTTTCCCCCTTTGACAAAGAGAATGACTTTTGTACAGGAAAATACAGAACAAAAATGACTAATGGGTAGTTGAAACAAAAAAATAAATTTGGAAGTAGGAAGAGAAAGCTTAGTTGCACTGGATGAATTCAGATCTTCAGACCCATACATGCTACATCCTAAGAACTGAAAGAATTGGCAGATATAATTGTCAATGGTCTTTGAAAGAACCTGAATGAAAGAGGGAGAAAGAATATGTGTGTGTGTTTGTGTTTGTAAGGTGATACAGAAACAAAAGAAAATGGTAATTTCTTTAAAAAATTAAGATTATGAAAAATAGGAAGAAATATGGCAGGATTAGAAAAGGACAAGTAGTCTAATTTTTTTTTTAAAATGTGTACATACAAAGTTTAGATCAGTATTCTATCAATTTGAAATTTGTTAAAAAGGGCAACAAACCTGTACAAAAGGAAATAGTGGTCACAAATCAGCAGGATGTGTATACAAAGTAACAGCAATAATATGTGATTACCAGGTGTGAATGACTTTGCTATTCTCAGTAATACAATGATAAGACAACTCTGAAGAAAAATGCTGTTCACACCCAGAGAAAGAACTGATTGCGTCTGAATATACCTTGAAACATACTTTTTTAAAAAAACTTTTTTTGCAGTTTTTTTTTTGGGGGGGGGGGAAAGGATATATGTTTTCTTTCACTGTGTGACTTTATGTATATGTTTTGCATAACTTCACATGTACCTTCTCAATGAGGGAAGTGGGGGTGGGAAAGAAGGAAGGAAGAGAATTTGGAACTCAAATTTAAAAAATAAATGTTAAAAATTATTTTACATGTAAATAGAGAAAAATAAAGTAGTAAATAAAAGAAACACCAACAACAATTTGCCAGTATGCCTTTGAATAAGTCATGCCTGCCTAACCTCATTTCCTTTTCTCACAGGTTATTAGACTAGATTAGGAGAATGTTGCATATAAAGTTTACCTAAATTTTTAGCAAACCATTTGATAAAGTGTTATTTTGTTCTTGTCAATAAGATGGATAGATGTGACTTATAAAACAATATTTAGTTGGTTTTATAACTGATTAAGTGACAAGACCAAAAGAATAGTCATTAATAGTTGAATATTTGCTTGGAATGAAATCTCTAATGGAATGCCCCCAGATTTTGTGATTGTCCCTGTGCTGTTTAAAACATTTATTAGTGACTAGACCAGTGGTATAAATGAATGCTTGAAATAGCATTCTGAAATACTTAGTATGTGCCAGGAACTGTGCTAAGCCCTAGAGATACAAATAGAAAACTGAGAGAGCCTCTACTCCCAAGGAGCTCATTTTCTCAGGAGGGGGGAGGAGGACAGAAGGGAAGGGAGAGAAAAGAATACATATAGGAGTTTCAGGGTATGTAGAAGGCCCTACTGACCCTACAAGTGCAGCCACAAATAAGATGTCAAGACCCAAGGAGATTTAGAGTGCATTGGCAAGCCAATGACAATGTCTGCCTCTTCAAAGGCAAAGTGAAGGAGCAGATGATGAGAATCAAAGGGAGAGAGGGTATAGTGATCCTATAGGGAAAATTGTTAAGTTCAACAGGACTTTATATAGGAAGCGTTATAATCGGTGAGTTTCTGCTCATCAATCTGGTGTGAGTAGCCATGTCCATTTGGTGGTGAGGAGATATGCTAGAGGATTCCTTAGAAACCTTCTATTCATTAGGTCTATTCATTCTAGGTCAGAAAGATGACAGAAGTGGGTTAATAGGTTGGAGTCTGTAGGAAAGCAGTTTAGTGCATTAGAAAGAAAGCTGAATGTTCATGGAGTGAAAAGGTCTGGATTTAAATTGGTATTTACTACCTATGTGACCTTGGCAAATACCTCAATTTCCTTGGGTCTTCATTTTCTTATCTATAAAACAAAGAATTGGAATAGATACCTTTTATGGTCCTCTGACTCTATCCAGTTAAACAGATGTGAGAATCAGCAGAAAAAAACCACAATTTTGGTGAATCCAGAGTTACTAAATACCTTAATGAAATACTGGATAAGGCCTTGATAAGCCTTAGAAAATTAATGTGAAATACCAAAATCTTCAATTTTTAAGGTAGAAAATACAATACACTTTATCTAGTTACATGTAGGGGCATAGCCATTTAAGAAGCATATGAATGAGTAAGTGAATGAGAAAGAATTTATTAGGTACTTACTATGTACCAAATAAATTTATGCTGGGGAAAAGGCTGAGGATACCAATACAAAAGCAAAGTCAGCTTGTCTGCCAAAAGTGCTTGTTTTAATAGGAAAGATATATATACAGCCATATTAGTAGCTAGAGTGGGATGGAAAGTGAAGAGTGAATGGATCATCACACTTTTTCCCAGTGGCAATGACAAAGTTTATTTGGTTATAATTCTAGAACAGGAAGGGGGTGGGAGGAGAAGGGTATGCACAACGTGACATGGCAGTTGTGGAGATGACTGAGTGAAATGTGACTGGAACTGAGCCTAGTTTGTAAAGGGCTGGCAGCAGGGCTCAGGATGGGAGTTATAAGGATGAATAAGGTGAAATCCTCAAGTATTTGATTTCTGGTCCATGTATTATGGTGGCTGGTAAGGATTTGGCTAGAAATTCAAACATATGCAAAGAGTCACTTGAATGCATTTTTAAAGTGGAGCAACTCAATTCACTAGAAGTTCAAGTCAGCCATTATCTCAGTGATATTTTTTCTGGCAAAAACAGTAATTGGATCATGTTTCATTTATTTGGCAGCAAGTTGTGGTAAACCTCACTTGAGACCTGTGGTGTTCTCATCACCTTTTAGAATCTGAAGGCTGCAATTTTCTCAACAATACTAATATTTTGTGTAGATTTTCTTTTTCATGCTTTCCATTGTACAACTAAGAGATTAATTTGTTTCCAAATAATTTCTGAAAGACCTGTCAACAAAAGTAAAGCTTTTTTGGGGGGAGGGAGGAGAGAGTAGGAACTGGGAGAAAGGCTGAGATACTATTTTTTTATGTTGATAAGTAAAAATGACTATCTTCTTTTATTTGGATTTATTTCAGAATCGGAGTAAACGCTTGGAAAAAGTTCATGTGGTTATTGGACATAAATCTTGTGATCTGGATTCACTTATTTCTGCCTTCACCTATGCTTACTTTCTAGACAAGGTAAAAAGAAAAAAGAGAGATTCCAAATATTACCCCAAAGCCATGTTTGCTTTAGTTTATTGTCAACATGTGATTAGCATATCAGCTATTGATTCCACTGCCCTGGGAAGCAAAGCATAAATATATTATATAGTTGATTCAGAAATATAGGAATGTGTTTTGAGATTGAATGCCTTTAGCTCAGCCTACTCAGCTTTTAGCTTTTGCCACTCAGCCTTTAGCTTTTGAAAAATTCAGTTACTTCCTGCCTCTCCCCTTTATAGTTTTCTAAAGCTGATATCACTTTCTTCTCTCTCTGTCTCCCTCTCCCCCTATCTTTCTTCCTTTCTCCCTCTCCCTCTCCCCCATTCTCTCCTTCCCTCCCTTTGAACCTCTCCCCCCCCCCCCTTTCTCGACAGGTCAGTCCTCCTGGTGTTCTGTGTTTGCCAGTGCTAAACATACCAAGAACAGAATTCAACTACTTCACTGAAACAAGGTTTATTTTAGAAGAACTAAATATTTCTGAATCATTTCACATCTTCAGAGATGAGATTAATCTACATCACCTAAATGAGGAAGGAAAACTATCATTAACACTTGTTAACAACAATGTGCTGGCCAGGTATGGTTACTTGGATGAAATTAAAACTTAATTTTTAAAAAAGTATTTCTTTAAAAGCAGCTCTTGGAACAGAATTTTTTGTTGGTTTAACTTTATGACTAATTTAGTGAAGTAATTGAAGAAAAGTAAAATGATATATTACATTTTGTTTATATTTTTAAAATATTTAACTGATTTGTCAATGACATGGACAAAGATATATGTCAAGTCAAGTCAAAGGCTGGGCACTAAGCTAAGCATTTGATGTACAAAGAGAGGTCAAAAACAACTTACCAACAAAACCAGTCCCTTCTTGCTTATCCAGTTTTTGAAGATATAAAACTAGAGTTAATTTTAAGCTTAAAGTAATCAAATTGAGAGTCAAGAAGAGCTGGTAATGTTGGAATGGATTTAATAAGATGAAATTTGGTGTAGATAAATTTTTATACAGAGAATAAAAAAAATCCCTCACAAATATAAGATATAAGGGACCTGAAAATTATGTGGGGGATCTTGGTGGACATTAAGTGTAGTATGCATCAACTGTGATACTGAGTTAGTCAGTGAACATTTTTTTTCAATAGTATTTTATTTTTCCAAATATATGCAAAGATAGTTTTCAAATTTAACCTTTGTAAAACTTTTTGTTCCAATTTTTTCTCCCTCCCTTCCTCATACCCCCTCTCCAGGAGAGCAAGCAATCTGATATAAGTTTAACAGGAGTGATTCTTCTAAACACATTTCCATATTCATCATTCTGTGTAGAAAAAAAATCAGATCAAAAGGGGAAAAAACAAAAAAGGGGAAAAAAAGCAAGCAAACAACAAAAAATGAAAATACTACATTTTGATACATATTCAGTCTCCAAAGTTCTATCTCTGGATGCAGGTGGCACTCTCCATAACAAGTTTATTGGAATTGCCTTGAATCTCAGATATATATATATATATATATATGTATATATATATATATATATATATGTATATTGCAGAGGCAATTAGGGTTAAGTGACTTGCCCAGGGCCACACAGCTAGGAAATGTTAAGTGTCTGAAACCAGATTTGAACTCAGGTCCTCCTGACTTCAGGGCTGGTGCTCTATCCACTGTGCCACATAGCTGCCCCCCCCAACTTTTTTTTAAATATAAAAAACCTTTCTGTTTTGTTATTGTTGTTTAGTTGTTTTCAGTAATGTCTGATTCTTTATGACCTCTTTGGGGATTTTTTTTTTATAGCAAAGATATTGGAATGGTTTGCACTTTCCTTTTCCTGTTCATTTTACAGATGAGGAAACTGAGGTAAACAGAGTTAAATGACTTGCCCAGGGCCACACAGCTAGTAAGTTACTGAAGTCAAATTTGAACTCAGATCCTCCTGACTCAAAGCTGGATTCTTTATCTACCAAATAATCTAGTTACTTCCCATTAAACACCCACATTATGCCAGACAATGCTAAATTCTGGGGATACAAAGAAAGGTAAAAACAATCTCTGTTCTCAAGGATTTCAGAGTTTAATCGAAGAGACAATATGCAGACAGCTATGCACAAAAAATCTTTATGTGGGATAAATTTGAAATAACCAACAAAAGGAAGGCACTGGAGTCAAGGGTAATCAGAAAAAGCTTTCTGTGGAAAGTGAACTTTTCACTGGGACTTGAAGGAAGCCAGGGTAGTTTGAAAAGTTAATGTAATCTTAGGCTGCATTAAGGAGAGATGTAGTGTCTAGGGTTTAGGAAGTGATTGTCTCCCTGTGTTATACCCTGTTTAGACCCTCATCAGAAGCAGCATATTCAGTTCTGAATGCCATGTTTTTAGGAAGAATACCAATAAGTTTTGAAAACATCCAGAGGAAGAGAATCAGAATGGTGAAAAGCTGTGAGGGTAGGCCATATAATGATCAATTGAAGAACCTAGGGATCTTTAGCCTGAAAATGTTTTGGTGATGGGGGGAGGGAGAGAGGAAGACCATTTTCAAGTATGGATGACAAATTGAACTTGTTCTGTTTAGTACCAGGTGACTGAAATTGGAGCAACCAGATGGCAATAGGAAAGGCAGGTTTAGACGTGATTTTGTTTTTTAAATGGATTAATAATTAGCTATAACCCAAAGTAGGATGTTTTTTCTTAGGAGATCTCACTCTTTCTAGAAGTATTCAAGGAAAAGTTGGATGACAGGGTGTTGGTGCTATTACAGAGAGTATTCTTGAATAGGAATGTGTTGAACTAGGTGGCTTCTGAAGTTCTTTTGGGATCTGAGATTCAATGGTTCTTCCAGTTAAGTGTAAAGATATATAGTAGGTGTATAGGAAGGTGAACATATTTTATTCTCTTGTTAAATCTATATTATTTCTCTTTTTTCAGAAATAACATTTTTGAGTAGGATATTCTTAAATTGATCTAAAATTTTATTATTAAAATTTGTTTTTGAGGCAATTGGGGTTAAATGACTTGCTCAGGGTCACACAACTAGTAAGTATTAAGTATCTGAAGTCAAATTTGAACTCAAGTCCTTCTGATTTCAGTGCCGGTACTTTATCCACTTTGTCATCCAACAGCCCCCGATCTAAAATTAAAAAAAAAAAAAAGACAAACTTGTATAGCATACTTACATTGGTCTGGAAATTAAACTTTGTGACCTTGTTCTGATCTCATCCCCAATTGCTAGTGTTCTTCCTTACTGATGACTATTTATTTTATAGATGTTTATTTTAAAAATATATTTCTATATGTTCATTTGTCTCCTTTGACAGGATATAAGTTCCTTGTGAATAGGGAACTTTTCTTCTTCTTTTGCAGGGAAGGCAAAGCAATTTGGGTGAAGTGATTTGCCTAGGGTCACACAGCCAGTGAGTGTTAAGTGTCTGAAGCCTGATTTGAACTTGAGTTCTTCTGAATTCAGGACTGATATTCTATCCACTGCACCATCTCGCTGTCCCCAGAACTTTTCTTCTTTATGTCTACATCTTCAGTGCTTAGTGCTTAGTGCCTGGCTCATTGTAGGTGCTTTATAAATGCTTACTGAGTCTAACTTTCTCATTTCTACAAAAGAAGCATAAATGTAAGAAATGATGAAGGTGCTGGTTTTAGAAAAAAATCTTGGAAGACTTGAATGAATTGATGCAAGACAGAACCCAGAAAAATTATGAAAAACAAATAACTGCAAAACTTTGGAATTAGAAGATGACTTATGATAAAAAAATGCTATGTACCTCTAAATATAGAGACAAATGGAAGCATGATTGCTATATTTTTTGACATAGCTAATGTGGGAATTTGTTTTGCTGACTACACATAGTTTTTTTTCTTGCCTTCTCAATGGATGGGGAAGGCGGAAATAGAAGAATATTCAGACCTAAAAACAAAATGAGATTAAATTTTTTAAAAAAAATGAAGCATCAGGGAGGTTATGTGTCTTGTCCAGAGTAACAGAGTAACAGAATTCTGTTAGAACTTCTTTTTTCCCCTCACGCCTTCTTTTTAAAATTAATTTTTTTTTTGCTTTTTGCTGAGGCAATTGAGGTTAAGTGACTTGCCCAGGGTCACACAGCTATAAAATTGATTTTTTAATTATATATTTTCTCCAGTTACATCCAAAATAATCTTTTTTTTTCACATTTGTCTTTAAAATTTTTGAGTTCCAGATTTTCTCCCTTATACTCACTCCCAGTCCCTGTTAAGAAACTACATGCAAAGCCAATCAAACATTTCCATAAAAAGTCATGTTGCAAAAGAAAACATAGATCTTCCACCCTAATAATAAAAAGAATCCCTCAAAAAATAAAATTAAAATAGGGAGAGAGAGGGGGGAGGGGGCAAGGGAGGGAGAGAGGAAGGGAGAAGAGGAGAGAGAAAGATAATGCTTCAATTTGTATTCAGATATAATTAATTTCTTCTCTGGGAATGTGTAGGATTTTTCATCAGAAGTCCTTCAGAGTAGTAGTGTACTGCTGAGAATTGCAAAGTCATTTATAGCTGACTCTCCCAGAACATTGCTATTACTTTGTATAGTGTATATTTCACTTTGTTTAAGTTCATGGAGGATTTTCCAGATTTTTTTCTGAGAGTATCCTATTCATCATTTTCCATAGATGGAAATCATTTTCTATGATAATTATATGTCACAATTTATTCAGCCATTCCCCAATTGATGACCATTCCCTCAATTTTCAATTTTTTGCCCTGAAAAAAAGCTGATACAAATATTTTTGTACATATAGGTCCTTTTCACTTTTTAAAAATCTCGTTTGGTATTCGTGGATATGCATGAATTTATAGCCTTTTGGATATAGATCATATTTTTTGATCATTTATCATGAGTTAGAATTTCAACTCAGGTCTTTCTGATTCCAAGTCTAATGTCCTGTCACCTATACCATACTGCCTACTGTCCTATGATTCTACAATATGTTTTATCCAAGCATTATTATCCATTGCATATTTTATTGCAATTTTTTTAACAAATGCTTTCTTTTCTCACCTTTTATTGGAATCATTTAAAATACAACTCAAAGGCCACCTCCTACCTTTTCTGATTCCCTAGATGTGAGAGCCTCTAAAATTTGCTGTGTATTTGTTTTGTATATATTGTGTATGTAATTATTTATATGTGTACATGTTGCCTTCTCTAACTCAATATTTGAGAGTAGGAACAGTTTCATTTTTGACTTTATGCTTTCAGAACTAATAAAAGTACCTAGAATACAATAAGCACTCAATAAATGCTTCTTGATTACTTGATTTTATGTGTCAAACTAAAAGCTATTAGTATCAGCCAATTGACATAATAAAGATTCTGTCAAAATTCTGGGCCTCAACCTTGTAGTTGGCTTGTTTAATGACCCTTAATAGGGACTATTAGCATATTAAGAGGATATGGAAAAAATTTCAATTAGCTATAGGGATAAAAGAGAAAAAGAATAAGTTATTAGCTCACTCACTAAGCACCATTTTGATATGCTAACAGGATGTAGTGAAGATAATTGTTACAAACTCAATAAAATGTTTGTGTCTATGGCAAATTTTGTTGGTTGTTGGTAAATATTGGCCTGAGTTAATAAAATAAAAGTGAATCCAAGGAACTATTTTTTCATTAATGGTTCTTTGCATTTTTGTGAATGAACACATAAATAGCCCAATTGATCATTGAAATATGTCCACACTTAAGATAAAATTTTGCAGTATAAAAAAATCGAATAGCATTATATAGTGAAAAGAGAACTACTAGAATTGGAATCAGAGAGCTGTATTCAAATGTTGAACTGTGTGACCTTGGAAAAGTCACTTAACATTTCATGGTTTCAATTTCATCATTTATAAAATGAAGAGATTGGATCAGAATGGCCTCTAGGATCCCTTTCAGTTGTAAATCTATCACGAATTAAGAAATTTTAGAGGAAGGAAGAATATCATCAAACTGGGGCAGCTAGGTGGTATAGTGAATAGAGGGTGGGAATTGAAGTTGGAATGATTTGGGTTCAAATTCTACTTTAGACACTTCCTACATCAAGTAACAAATTCAGCCTCAGTTTCCTAATCTATAAAGATGGAATAATAAGAGTACCTCCTTCATAAGGTTGTTAGAAGGATGAAATAAGATAACATATAAAGTGCTTTGTGAATCTTCAAGCACTATATACATTCTGGATATCACTATTATCACTTAAATTTGAAATAGAGAAGTTTTAGGAGAACAATATCTTTCAGTTTGCTTGTGATCTTTGTAAAATGTGATATGATTTTCACCCAAATTCTCTAGTAGCATGCTTTCTGGGACAAAAAAAAAATCTCTTCTAAAATCATAGATATTATTGTGCTGGAAGGGATAATATAGTGGCAGGCCAGAACATGGTTCTCATTTTTCCTAGTCTTGAACAAAAAAAAAATAGAAATAGAAAAACTGAAAACGAAATAAAAAATAAAACAGAAAAAGCAAGAAAGCAACAGAAAACCAAAAAACCCCAACAAACCATTGTATTTATTAGTTGAACTCACCTGTTTCAATTTGTCTTTTTTAGAGAAAAATTCTATGTCAAATTGTGCCTCTTCACATAAAAGCTTTAAAAATTTTTTTTTTTAAAAAACCCCTAAACTGTCAGTAATTACTTATTGGATTTAGTCAGCAAGCATTTTATTATGGGGCATCTATTATGTGCTAAAAAGAGAGGCAAAAACAATGCCCAACTTCAGGAAATTCTACCTCTTTGTTTCAACTAGCTGCTTGTCTGAATTGAAGTAAACCTTGTTTTTACTTTTTAATTATGGATAGACTGAGAATTTTGCTAACCTCTGTGACCTTGTGCAAGTCATACCATCCCCCCTATCAGCCTCAGTTTCTTCATCTGTAAAAGGAACAGATTGGATCAGATGACCTCCCAAGTCCCTTTCACCTCCTTGTCTGATTCTATGACCTTATATATTTATAAGGTATTGTATTTGTTTTATATATATATATATATATATATACATATATATATAATTTATTGTATTATATATAATTTATTACAATATGTATTATATTTTATGTACTATTTATTATATGTAATATGTTATTATTTTATATATTATTAGATATAAGACTTTAAATCCTATTTAAAGAAATTAACATAAAAGGCAAATTCCTTAATTTCTTTCATGATGTAGTCTCTATTCTTTTTTTAAAAAAGTCTTTTAAAAAAGTGTCTTTCCCTCAAGGCAAATCAAATTCAGTTATAAAGAACAATGGAGGAAGCAAATAAATTCTGCTTTTTTTTTTTTTTATCCAATGCCACTTCTGTTAAGTATTTTGATGACAACAAGTTGGACAAGTCAGAGAATTTTGCATATATGAGTCAGTCACTTACAGAAAATGAGATCATAGTTAGACTGCTCAGAAGTGACTACTTGCACAGTTGGTTATTCTGCATTTAGAGGTCAGATTGCTAATATGAACACCCTCCTAAAACTTTTGAGGCAGATTTAGCTTCAATGAAGCAGCAAAGTGATTGAAATATAGCCTCCTTCTTCTTTATGGGGTGAGTAGGTAAATATTTTGTTCTGAATAATGGTAGAAAATTGATTTGTAAATGACTTCTTATACAAGATAAAGATACAATATGTGTATGTGTGTGTAAAGCAAATATCTATATTAATTTCTCCTTTTCTTCTTTTTCATTTGTGTTGCAGTGAGGATAAAACTTTAGAATCTGCTGTTGTCAAAGTCATTAATCCAGTTGAACAATGTGATACTGGCTTTGAGTTCTGGGAGCCTTCTTCCTCCCTTGTGGCAAAAGAGATTCTTCAGGAGGCGCCTGAGTTAGTCACTGAACAACTAGCTCATCTCCTCAGAGGTGAGAGATTACACTTTCTATTAAATACTGAAAGGCTTAATGGAGTGTTTCTCAATCTGCTCATGCAGAAAGAGTGTGATCCATTCTTTGGTTAACAATCCCTTTAAAGACCGCAGGAAGCTTCATAAAAGAAGCAGGGAGTAAAGAGTTTGTTAAAGAGTAACATCATATTGAATATTAAAAATGTGCATTTAAAAATAGGCATGAGGGATCTTTGCTGTTTTGCTAGAGAAGAATATTAAATGGAGCTACTACACAACAGTTGGGGAGCTGGGATAGCTCTTTGGGCTGTTTTCATAACATCTGGGCCATTTTTGGAAATGGTATGAGGATGCACATACTCTGCAGCGTGTGTGTGTGTGTGTGTGTGTGTGTACATGTATATATATGTGTATATATATAATATATATATATATATATATATATATATTGGGTGTCCATACTTATATGTTTGAATAGTTTTTAACAGTGTCTATGCTTCTGTGATACTGTTCAGATGTGAACAGTGTAAATATATAATTTTTCTTGTAATTTTGTTACAAATGAATAAATGAAAAAGTATTTAAGCACTGTGTTCTAGACAATGTGCTAAATGCTGGGGACATGAAGATAAGCAAATAAGACTGTTCTTGCCCTCAAGAGCTTACATTCTATTAAATGAAATCAATGCAATTATTTTGTATCATCAACTTCTTTGGCAATCTGGTAAAGTCTATGGGTCCCTTCTCAGAATGAAGAGTTTAAATGAATAAAATAAAATGTGCAGGATTACAAAAGAAACCAATTATATTAGGTAGAAATATCATAAAGAATTTTTATAGCTCCACATCAGAATCCATGGCATATAGGAGGTTGTTATTAAGTTGTTTTTCAGTTGTGTCCAACTCTTTGTTGACCCTGTTTGGGGTTTTCCTGGCAAAGATACTGGAATAGTTTTCCATTTCTATCTCCAAGTCATTTTACAGATGAGGAAACTGGGGCAAATAGGGTTAAATGATTTCCCCAAAATCATACAACAAATAAGTGACTGAGGCCAGATTTGAACTCCCAAAGAGTCAGATATAATTGAAGAATAACTGAACAACGAAAGAGTTGGGGTCAAGAATTTTTTTTTGTAAGCTATTAAATGTCATATGAATATGAGATATTAGCTTTATGATTATCTTCTATCCGGGATGGTTTCAGGCAGTTGTGACATCAGCCTAGAACCACCTTCTACTCTCTAATGTTTCCCAGTTTCTAGTGCTTTCCAG